>VMOF01000388.1:60560404-60617153 GCA_011764245.1 Trialeurodes vaporariorum
AAAAAATTTCCGCGGTTCATAAGCGTTCACATGCTTTTGAGCTTGTGAACGTTCGTGGACCGCAAAGGAAATGATGCGGGAAGGTTTCAAGATTCAAATTAGACTAGATGCAATGAGATTCTTTCATAAGAACAGATATTTTCATGACCGCTTTTTGTGAGCCGTGAACAACTGTGGACATAAAAAAGACGGCTTTAATGTGATTCCAGATAAAACTAGTTCAGATTTCAATCCTATGGACAGTGCCACTAGTCCTTTTTGGGAAAACTCAGGCTTTTGGCATTTTTTATAAACAAAGGAAAAACTCAAAATCCAAGAACGTCAGCACTTGCGTAGTTTTATCATGGATTTTTCGAACCGAAACCGAGCAAAATTGGTAGAGAGTTAAAGCAACAAAATATTAAGTTCATGAGAATGCAAGTGATACTATTTCTATCTGCCTCACTCGCACTCATTGAGGCTTATGGCAATTTTTTTAATTCATCATTTCCGGCTTTATTTTTGAGTGCTTATTTCAGCTTGAAACTTTCAGGATGCCTTCCTGAGGTATGTTCGCAAGTGCTGACATTTCTCAGATTTCCCCTACTAGCATAAATTCGTCAAATTTAGCCAAAAACTGTTGACGTTTTAAGCAGCGTGACGTGGTGTCCACAGATCAAACAAGTCGACCCTGGAATCATCTTATGACTTGCGACATTGGACTTAATCGAACACAGCTACTTTGTTACCACATGCGCGCGTTTCACATGATGACCATGGAGGTAAATCATGGAAACTCCGCTCACGCCATCTCAGAAAAGTGACCCCAAAAGCTTTTGATGCCCTGAAACATGACTTCAGTATATATTCATTGAAATAATAAATTTGACCAGACAATCTATTACTCTTAGATAGAGGTCATATCACAAGAGTTGGAAAATGACAGAATGACTCAATTGCTTCACAGTGGGAAAATTTGTGTTACTGCAAACTGACTTCCATGCACAGAGACATGAACGAACTCACACCACAGGTGGCCGGGCAAGCTGTCATCTGCTATCTTCTGAAAAACGAGCTCTATCCTCACCATCAATTTAAAGCACTCAACTCAAGTTCTTTAGTTCCAAGAAATAATCAGCAAAGCTGACCCGTCTCCACATACTGAGGTTGCTTGAGTTGGAGCATCACAACAGGAAATAGGAACTCATCGATAACAGACATTTCGGCATCAAAAAGCTTTCAATGCTGCATAAAATCATTTTTTTCATAATTGCCGGTACTTTGACCTCTGTCTCCTGCTTAAAAAGTCTTTAAGAAATTCCCAGTTTTAGCTTTGAAATGATTGTTGCATAAAGAATGAAAGGGTAAGTACTCGCATCATGGGCTCACATCCCAGAGCATGGCTGTGATTATCAAAATGAAAAATTTCAATGATGCTGACATTTACAGATCAAGAAGATAGCTCAAAAGTAAAGGTGGAAAGCACACTAATGAGAACAACCAAGTTTAACACTAAATGTGTTTTGTTCACCGTGTCTCCCAGTTTAGAAATACTTGGGGCTTCGGCTCTTGAAATTCAGTTCCGCCACAACAATTGAACATAAACAAGGTGCATTCCTACTGCCTGACCAGCTGGTGCTCCAAATGCATTGAGACTATTGAGATTATAGTGCTTCAACAACAAATATTAAATTTTGTTGGGAAAGCGACAAGTTTCGGGAGGTAAATAGCATGAGAGTTAGAGAAGGTTTCGATTCCTGGTTTGCAGTAAACTGAAACATTCATTGAAGTGTAATCCCAATCAACAATTTTGGTGGGTAATCGACCACGATTCATGCTGAGATGAAGGTACGATTGTAATGATGAACTTACTTGCAACTTCCGAAGATACATTTCTGGATGTCAATCCGATACACTTTGTAAACATCCTCAAGGGAAATTTTGTAATCCGCGGGTACGTTTTCCGCCCATGCCCAGGCGTTTTTCCGAAAATCTTTACCTTTCGTTGGAGCCATTTCAATGGGAAACGACAGCCATAAAAGTATAACAGAGGCGGCAGGAATGTACAACGGATATCACAACAAAATCACTTGCGTTCACTTATTTCGGCTTTGCTCCGCTAAATTATCATATTTTTTGGACCGATGTGAATTTGGCTACAACGGCTCCAACTACAACGCGCTACCGGGTGACCAAAAACACTCCGCACAAAATCTATTGACAGGAGCGAAAAACACTCCGCACAAAATCTACTGACAGGAGCGGCTCCGAATGCAACTGTGAATCAATTGGCACGCAATTTACCAACCAGCCTCGATTGAATACCGCCCCTTTGAGGACCAAGAAAAAAATTTCGACCCACCTTGCTCGTGATAATTAAAAAAATTATCAATATTAGTGTCAGTATCGGGATAGTTTGATAAATCCCAACAACCACACTAAATATCAACCCCCCCCCCCCTGCTTCCGCATATCAAACGGCCCGCAATTTGACATGCAGAATCGATTATAGGGCACCTCTCGGGGCGACGAAAAAAGTTTCGACCCATCTTGCTCGTGAAAATCGAAAAAAATATCGATTTTTCTGTTGGTGTCGAAACATTGTCATATACCCCAACTACAACGCAAAATAACAACCCCCCATGCTTCCGCATATCAATCGGCCCTCAATTTGACATGCAACCTCGATTAAAGGGCACCTCTCGGGGCGACGAAAAAATTTCGACCCATCTTAGTCGTGAAAATCGAAAAAAATATCGATTTTTCTGTCGGTATCGAAACAGTGTCATATACCCCAACTACAACGCTAAATCACAACCCCCTATGCTTCGAAATATCAATCGGCCCTCAGTTCGACATGGTAACTGGATGGAAGGGTCCCTCTGGGGGCCACGAAAAAATTTTCGACCCATCTTGCTCGTGAAAATAGAAAAAAATTATCGATTTTTCTGTCGGTATCGAAACAGTGCCATATATCCCAACTACAACGCTAAATCACAACCTCCCATGCTACTGCATATCAAACGGCCACAGTTTGACATGCAGAATCGATACAAGGTTACCTCTGGGAGCCATGAAAAAAATTTCGACCCAACTTTCTCGTGAAAACCGAAAAAAATTTCGATTTTTCTGCCGGTATCGAAATAGTTTGATAAATCCCATCTACAACGCTAAATATCAACCAGCCATACTTCCGGATATCAAACGGCCCGCAATTTGACATGCAGAATCGATACAATGTTACCTCTGGGAGCCATGAAACAAAAATTTCGACCCAACTTGCTCGTGAAAATCGAAAAAAATTTCGATTTTTCTGCCGTTATCGAAATAGTTTGATTAATCCCAACTACAACGCTAAATATCAACCAGCCATGCTTCCGGATATCAAACGGCCCGCAGTTTGACATACAGAATCCATACAAGGTTACCTCTGGGAGCATTGAAAAAAATTTCGACCCACCTTGCTCGTGAAAATCGATAAAAATATCGATTTTTCTGCCGGTATCGAAATAGTTGGAAAAATCCCAACTACAACGCTAAATATCAACCAGCCATGCTTCCGGATATCAAACGGCCCGCAGTTTGACATACAGAATCGATACAAGGTTACCTCTGGGAGCCTTGAAAAAAATTTCGACCCACCTTGCTCGTGAAAATCGATAAAAATATCGATTTTTCTGCCGTTATCGAAATAGTTTGATTAATCCCAACTACAACGCTAAATATCAACCAGCCATGCTTCCGGATATCAAACGGCCCGCAGTTTGACATACAGAATCGATACAAGGTTACCTCTGGGAGCCATGATAAAAATTTCGACCCAACTTGCTCGTAAAAATCGAAAAAACTATCGATTTTTATGTCGGTATCGAAATAGTTGGAAAAATCCCAACTACAACGCTAAATATCAACCAGCCATGCTTCCGGATATCAAACGGCCCGCAGTTTGACATACAGAATCCATACAAGGTTACCTCTGGGAGCCTTGAAAAAAATTTCGACCCACCTTGCTCGTGAAAATCGATAAAAATATCGATTTTTCTGCCGGTATCGAAATAGTTTGATAAATCCCAACTACAACGCTAAATATCAACCAGCCATGCTTCCGGATATCAAACGGCCCGCTATTTGACATGGAGAATCGATGCAAGGTTACCTCTGGGAGCCTTGAAAAAAATGTCGACCCACCTTGCTCGTGAAAATCGATAAAAATATCGATTTTTCTGCCGGTATCGAAATAGTTTGATAAATCCCAACTACAACGCTAAATATCAACCAGCCATGCTTCCGGATATCAAACGGCCCGCAGTTTGACATACAGAATCGATACAAGGTTACCTCTGGGAGCCTTGAAAAAAATTTCGACCCACCTTGCTCGTGAAAATCGATAAAAATATCGATTTTTCTGCCGGTATCGAAATAGTTTGATAAATCCCAACTACAACGCTAAATATCAACCAGCCATGCTTCCGGATATCAAACGGCCCGCAGTTTGACATACAGAATCGATACAAGGTTACCTCTGGGAGCCTTGAAAAAAATTTCGACCCACCTTGCTCGTGAAAATCGATAAAAATATCGATTTTTCTGCCGTTATCGAAATAGTTTGATTAATCCCAACTACAACGCTAAATATCAACCAGCCATGCTTCCGGATATCAAACGGCCCGCAGTTTGACATACAGAATCCATACAAGGTTACCTCTGGGAGCATTGATAAAAATTTCGACCCACCTTGCTCGTGAAAATCGATAAAAATATCGATTTTTCTGCCGGTATCGAAATAGTTTGATAAATCCCAACTACAACGCTAAATATCAACCAGCCATGCTTCCGGATATCAAACGGCCCGCAGTTTGACATACAGAATCGATACAAGGTTACCTCTGGGAGCCTTGAAAAAAATTTCGACCCACCTTGCTCGTGAAAATCGATAAAAATATCGATTTTTCTGCCGGTATCGAAATAGTTTGATAAATCCCAACTACAACGCTAAATATCAACCAGCCATGCTTCCGGATATCAAACGGCCCGCAGTTTGACATACAGAATCGATACAAGGTTACCTCTGGGAGCCTTGAAAAAAATTTCGACCCACCTTGCTCGTGAAAATCGATTAAAATATCGATTTTTCTGCCGGTATCGAAATAGTTTGATAAATCCCAACTACAACGCTAAATGTCAACCAGCCATGCTTATGGATATCAAAAGGCCCGCAGTTTGACATACAGAATCGATACAAGGTTACCTCTTGGAGCCATGAAAAAAATTTCGACCCAACTTTCTCGTGAAAATCGAAAAAAAATTTCGATTTTTCTGCCGGTATCGAAAAAGTTTGATAAATCCCATGTACAACGCTAAATATCAACCAGCCATACTTCCGCATATCAAACGGCCCGCAATTTGACATGCAGAATCGATACAATGTTACCTCTGGGAGCCATGAAAAAAATTTCGACCCAACTTGCTCGTGAAAATCGAAAAAAATTTCGATTTTTCTGCCGTTATCGAAATAGTTTGATTAATCCCAACTACAACGCTAAATATCAACCAGCCATGCTTCCGGATATCAAACGGCCCGCAGTTTGACATACAGAATCCATACAAGGTTACCTCTGGGAGCATTGAAAAAAATTTCGACCCACCTTGCTCGTGAAAATCGATAAAAATATCGATTTTTCTGCCGGTATCGAAATAGTTTGATAAATCCCAACTACAACGCTAAATATCAACCAGCCATGCTTCCGGATATCAAACGGCCCGCAGTTTGACATACAGAATCGATACAAGATTACCTCTGGGAGCCTTGAAAAAAATTTCGACCCACCTTGCTCGTGAAAATCGATAAAAATATCGATTTTTCTGCCGGTATCGAAATAGTTTGATATATCCCAACTACACCGCTAAATATCAACCAGCCATGCTTCCGGGTATCAAACGGCCCGCAGTTTGACATACAGAATCGATACAAGGTTACCTCTGGGAGCCTTGAAAAAAATTTCGACCCAACTTTCTCGTGAAAATCGAAAAAAATTTCGATTTTTCTGCCGGTATCGAAATAGTTTGATAAATCCCATCTACAACGCTAAATATCAACCAGCCATACTTCCGCATATCAAACGGCCCGCAATTTGACATGCAGAATCGATACAAGGTTACCTCTGGGAGCCATGAAAAAAATTTCGACCCAACTTTCTCGTGAAAACCGAAAAAAATTTCGATTTTTCTGCCGGTATCGAAATAGTTTGATAAATCCCATCTACAACGCTAAATATCAACCAGCCATACTTCCGGATATCAAACGGCCCGCAATTTGACATGCAGAATCGATACAATGTTACCTCTGGGAGCCATGAAACAAAAATTTCGACCCAACTTGCTCGTGAAAATCGAAAAAAATTTCGATTTTTCTGCCGTTATCGAAATAGTTTGATTAATCCCAACTACAACGCTAAATATCAACCAGCCATGCTTCCGGATATCAAACGGCCCGCAGTTTGACATACAGAATCCATACAAGGTTACCTCTGGGAGCATTGAAAAAAATTTCGACCCACCTTGCTCGTGAAAATCGATAAAAATATCGATTTTTCTGCCGGTATCGAAATAGTTGGAAAATCCCAACTACAACGCTAAATATCAACCAGCCATGCTTCCGGATATCAAACGGCCCGCAGTTTGACATACAGAATCGATACAAGGTTACCTCTGGGAGCATTGAAAAAAATTTCGACCCACCTTGCTCGTGAAAATCGATAAAAATATCGATTTTTCTGCCGTTATCGAAATAGTTTGATTAATCCCAACTACAACGCTAAATATCAACCAGCCATGCTTCCGGATATCAAACGGCCCGCAGTTTGACATACAGAATCGATACAAGATTACCTCTGGGAGCCTTGAAAAACATTTCGACCCACCTTGCTCGTGAAAATCGATAAAAATATCGATTTTTCTGCCGGTATCGAAATAGTTTGATATATCCCAACTACAACGCTAAATATCAACCAGCCATGCTTCCGGGTATCAAACGGCCCGCAGTTTGACATACAGAATCGATACAAGGTTACCTCTGGGAGCCTTGAAAAAAATTTCGACCCAACTTTCTCGTGAAAATCGAAAAAAATTTCGATTTTTCTGCCGGTATCGAAATAGTTTGATAAATCCCATCTACAACGCTAAATATCAACCAGCCATACTTCCGCATATCAAACGGCCCGCAATTTGACATGCAGAATCGATACAATGTTACCTCTGGGAGCCATGAAAAAAATTTCGACCCAACTTGCTCGTGAAAATCGAAAAAAATTTCGATTTTTCTGCCGTTATCGAAATAGTTTGATTAATCCCAACTACAACGCTAAATATCAACCAGCCATGCTTCCAGATATCAAACGGCCCGCAGTTTGACATACAGAATCCATACAAGGTTACCTCTGGGAGCATTGAAAAAAATTTCGACCCACCTTGCTCGTGAAAATCGATAAAAATATCGATTTTTCTGCCGGTATCGAAATAGTTGGAAAAATCCCAACTACAACGCTAAATATCAACCAGCCATGCTTCCGGATATCAAACGGCCCGCAGTTTGACATACAGAATCGATACAAGGTTACCTCTGGGAGCCTTGAAAAAAATTTCGACCCACCTTGCTCGTGAAAATCGATAAAAATATCGATTTTTCTGCCGTTATCGAAATAGTTTGATTAATCCCAACTACAACGCTAAATATCAACCAACCATGCTTCCGGATATCAAACGGCCCGCAGTTTGACATACAGAATCGATACAAGGTTACCTCTGGGAGCCATGATAAAAATTTCGATCCAACTTGCTCGTGAAAATCGAAAAAAATATCGATTTTTCTGCCGGTATCGAAATAGTTTGATAAATCCCAACTACAACGCTAAATGTCAACCAGCCATGCTTATGGATATCAAACGGCCCGCAGTTTGACATACAGAATCGATACAAGGTTACCTCTGGGAGCCATGAAAAAAATTTCGACCCAACTTTCTCGTGAAAATCGAAAAAAATTTCGATTTTTCTGCCGGTATCGAAATAGTTTGATAAATCCCATCTACAACGCTAAATATCAACCAGCCATACTTCCGCATATCAAACGGCCCGCAATTTGACATGCAGAATCGATACAATGTTACCTCTGGGAGCAATGAAAAAAATTTCGACCCAACTTGCTCGTGAAAATCGAAAAAAATTTCGATTTTTCTGCCGTTATCGAAATAGTTTGATTAATCCCAACTACAACGCTAAATATCAACCAGCCATGCTTCCGGATATCAAACGGCCCGCAGTTTGACATACAGAATCGATACAAGGTTACCTCTGGGAGCATTGAAAAAAATTTCGACCCACCTTGCTCGTGAAAATCGATAAAAATATCGATTTTTATGTCGGTATCGAAATAGTTAGAAAAATCCCAACTACAACGCTAAATATCAACCAGCCATGCTTCCGGATATCAAACGGCCCGCAGTTTGACATACAGAATCCATACAAGGTTACCTCTGGGAGCCTTGAAAAAAATTTCGACCCACCTTGCTCGTGAAAATCGATAAAAATATCGATTTTTCTGCCGGTATCGAAATAGTTTGATAAATCCCAACTACAACGCTAAATATCAACCAGCCATGCTTCCGGATATCAAACGGCCCGCAATTTGACATGGAGAATCGATGCAAGGTTACCTCTGGGAGCCTTGAAAAAAATTTCGACCCACCTTGCTCGTGAAAATCGATAAAAATATCGATTTTTCTGCCGGTATCGAAATAGTTTGATAAATCCCAACTACAACGCTAAATATCAACCAGCCATGCTTCCGGATATCAAACGGCCCGCAGTTTGACATACAGAATCGATACAAGATTACCTCTGGGAGCCTTGAAAAAATTTCGACCCACCTTGCTCGTGAAAATCGATAAAAATATCGATTTTTCTGCCGGTATCGAAATAGTTTGATAAATCCCAACTACAACGCTAAATATCAACCAGCCATGCTTCCGGATATCAAACGGCCCGCAGTTTGACATACAGAATCGATACAAGGTTACCTCTGGGAGCCTTGAAAAAAATTTCGACCCACCTTGCTCGTGAAAATCGATAAAAATATCGATTTTTCTGCCGGTATCGAAATAGTTTGATAAATCCCAACTACAACGCTAAATATCAACCAGCCATGCTTCCGGATATCAAACGGCCCGCAATTTGACATGCAGAATCGATACAAGGTTACCTCTGGGAGCCATGAAAAAAATTTCGACCCACCTTACTCGTGAAAATCGAAAAAATATCGATTTTTCTGCCGGTATCGAAATAGTTTGATAAATCCCAACTACAACGCTAAATATCAACCAGCCATGCTTCCGGATATCAAACGGCCCGCAGTTTGACATACAGAATCGATACAAGGTTACCTCTGGGAGCCATGAAAAAAATTTCGACCCACCTTGCTCGTGAGAATCGAAAAATATATCGATTTTTCTGCCGGTATCGAAATAGTTTGATAAATCCCAACTACAACGCTAAATATCAACCAGCCATGCTTCCGCATATCAAACGGCCCGCAGTTTGACATACAGAATCGATACAAGGTTACCTCTGGGAGCCTTGAAAAAAATTTCGACCCACCTTGCTCGTGAAAATCGATAAAAATATCGATTTTTCTGCCGGTATCGAAATAGTTTGATAAATCCCAACTACAACGCTAAATATCAACCAGCCATGCTTCCGGATATCAAACGGCCCGCATTTGACATAGCAGAATCGATACAAGGTTACCTCTGGGAGCCTTGAAAAAAATTTCGACCCACCTTGCTCGTGAAAATCGATAAAAATATCGATTTTTCTGCCGGTATCGAAATAGTTTGATAAATCCCAACTACAACGCTAAATATCAACCAGCCATGCTTCCGGATATCAAACGGCCCGCAATTTGACATGCAGAATCGATACAAGGTTACCTCTGGGAGCCATGAAAAAAATTTCGACCCACCTTGCTCGTGAAAATCGATAAAAATATCGATTTTTCTGCCGGTATCGAAATAGTTGGAAAAATCCCAACTACAACGCTAAATATCAACCAGCCATGCTTCCGGATATCAAACGGCCCGCAATTTGACATGGAGAATCGATGCAAGGTTACCTCTGGGAGCCTTGAAAAAAATTTCGACCCACCTTGCTCGTGAAAATCGATAAAAATATCGATTTTTCTGCCGGTATCGAAATAGTTTGATAAATCCCAACTACAACGCTAAATATCAACCAGCCATGCTTCCGGATATCAAACGGCCCGCAGTTTGACATACAGAATCGATACAAGGTTACCTCTGGGAGCCTTGAAAAAATTTCGACCCACCTTACTCGTGAAAATCGAAAAAATATCGATTTTTCTGCCGGTATCGAAATAGTTTGATAAATCCCAACTACAACGCTAAATATCAACCAGCCATGCTTCCGGATATCAAACGGCCCGCAGATTGACATGGAGAATCGATGCAAGGTTACCTCTGGCAGCCATGCAAAAAATTTCGACCCAACTTGCTCGTGAAAATCGATAAAAATATCGATTTTTCTGCCGGTATCGAAATAGTTTGATAAATCCCAACTACAACGCTAAATATCAACCAGCCATGCTTCCGGATATCAAACGGCCCGCAATTTGACAAGCAGAATCGATACAAGGTTACCTCTGGGAGCCATGAAAAAAATTTCGACCCACCTTGCTCGTGAAAATCGATAAAAATATCGATTTTTCTGCCGGTATCGAAATAGTTTGATAAATCCCAACTACAACGCTAAATATCAACCAGCCATGCTTCCGGATATCAAACGGCCCGCAATTTGACATGCAGAATCGATACAAGGTTACCTCTGGGAGCCATGATAAAAATTTCGACCCACCTTGCTCGTGAAAATCGAAAAAATATCGATTTTTCTGTCGGTATCGAAATAGTTGGATAAATCCCAACTACAACGCTAAATATCACCCCCCATGCTTCCGCATATCAAACGGCCCGCAGTTTGACATACAGAATCGATACAAGGTTACCTCTGGGAGCCATGAAAAATATTTCGACCCTCCTTGCTCGTGAGAATCCAAAAATATATCGATTTTTCTGCCGGTATCGAAATAGTTTGATAAATCCCATCTACAACGCTAAATATCAACCAGCCATGCTTCCGCATATCAAATGGCCCGCAATTTGACATGCAGAATCGATACAATGTTACCTCTGGGAGCCATGAAAAAAATTTCGACCCAACTTGCTCGTGAAAATCGAAAAAAATTTCGATTTTTCTGCCGTTATCGAAATAGTTTGATACATTCCAACTACAACGCTAAATATCACCCCCCATGCTTCCGCATATCAAACGGCCCGCAATTTGACATGCAGAATCGATACAAGGTTACCTCTGGGAGCCATGAAAAAAATTTCGACCCAACTTTCTCGTGAAATCGAAAAAAATTTCGATTTTTCTGCCGGTATCGTAATAGTTTGATTAATCCCAACTACAACGCTAAATATCAACCAACCATGCTTCCGGATATCAAACGGCCCGCAGTTTGACATACAGAATCGATACAAGGTTACCTCTGGGAGCCATGAAAAAAATTTCGACGCAACTTGCTCGTGAAAATCGACAAAAATATCGATTTTTCTGCCGGTATAGAAATAGTTTGATAAATCCCAACTACAACGCTAAATATCAACCAGCCATGCTTCCGCATATCAAACGGCCCGCAGTTTGACATACAGAATCGATACAAGGTTACCTCTGGGAGCCTGAAAAAAATTTCGACCCACTTGCTCGTGAAAATCGATAAAAATATCGATTTTTCTGCCGGTATCGAAATAGTTGGATAAATCCCAACTACAACGCTAAATATCACCCCCCATGCTTCCGCATATCAAACGGCCCGCAGTTTGACATACAGAATCGATACAAGGTTACCTCTGGGAGCCATGAAAAATATTTCGACCCTCCTTGCTCGTGAGAATCCAAAAATATATCGATTTTTCTGCCGGTATGAAATAGTTTGATAAATCCCATCTACAACGCTAAATATCAACCAGCCATGCTTCCGCATATCAAATGGCCCGCAATTTGACATGCAGAATCGATACAATGTTACCTCTGGGAGCCATGAAAAAAATTTCGACCCAACTTGCTCGTGAAAATTGAAAAAAATTTCGATTTTTCTGCCGTTATCGAAATAGTTTGATACATTCCAACTACAACGCTAAATATCACCCCCCATGCTTCCGCATATCAAACGGCCCGCAATTTGACATGCAGAATTGATACAAGGTTACCTCTGGGAGCCATGAAAAAAATTTCGACCCAACTTTCTCGTGAAAATCGAAAAAAATTTCGATTTTTCTGCCGGTATCGTAATAGTTTGATAAATCCCAACTGCAACGCTAAATATCACGACCCTTGCTTCTGCATATCAAACAGCCCGCAATTTGACATGCAGAATCGATACAAGGTTACCTCTGGGAGCCATGAAAAAAATTTCGACCTAACTTGCTTGTGAAAATATATTTTATTATAAAATATAAATATTATATTATTTTAAATTATATTATAAAATATAAATTTTTTTATATTTGTGCTCCGATGATGGTGATCATGATTAGGGCAAATCCAGGGATGAGCCTCTGCTTTCAGCTGCAGAAAGAAATTACAAGACAGTGGTTAGAAATATTGTGGTGAATGCGGTTAATGAGAGAGAGAATAGTTTGATGCTAGGATAGATGCAAATAAAGACCTGAGTGTTGAATGCTGATAGTCCCAAGAGAAACTGGGGTTCTTTGAACACGTTTTTAGGAAGTTCTCAACTTAACAGGACATTTCAATTCCCATGTATTCAAGAGGCAGAATCGATTGCTTAAATCAGTTTTCCAGTATCTCTAGAGTTTAAGTTTTCAACCAAAGTTTTTGTACAGCAATTTAATGCAGTAAAAAAGCATTTTTCTTAGGAAGTTCATCTCACTCCAGCGGTTCTACTGTGAATTTATTCCAAACAAAAAATATTCTGAAAAGCAAGGGCTTTACACACAAATAAATGGTTTTGACAAAAATTAGTCTAAAATTAATTTTTAAGCACCCAACAATTTTTAAAAATTTTGGCCCCTCAAAGGGGCTATCTCAAAAATTCCATTGCGCGATTTCTATTTTGTAGTTGATACATCCATCAAAAGGGCATAAAAGACTGAGCTAAATGGCGCAGTCTGGAATTCACTATCGTTTTTAGTAACAGAAATGTGGAATACATCTTCTAGTCCAATTTTAACCCTTTTCCTGGAGTACATTTCAATGTACGTCTGAATAACATTAAATCTTGTGGAAAACATATAAATACAATTAGTCCAGGCAATGGGTGGATAATGGCGGAACAAATACCAATCAAAGGTTTTTTTGGGTTTAATCGCTTCGTCTTGGTGTCCATAATGATCACCTAAAAGTCCTCATGCATAGGTGCTGTGCTAAACTCATGGGAGGGGGGAAAGGGCCCCAAAAATGATTTTTTCGATATATATCGAAAACAATGCATGACATTGAAAACGATGCAAGTTATCGAAAAAATTGATACATGTTTTTCGTTTCTGAGGTAATTTCCTACAAGAAAGGTCCAGAGTGTTTCTACGCTCTGATGATGTCGAAGCTCTCAAAAACACGTTTTAAGTTTTCGGGAAAATTGATGACGCGTGGCAACGCTCATTTGACGCAATATTTTTTTTTTTATTTATTTTGATCGCCTTACTGTAACATCTAGAGTGCTTAGGTTTTTAGGAATTTTCGTATGCGAGGATTTTCTAAGTCATTGATTTTATTTTTGGGGTCCAAATTTTCTTCAAACGTGATTCAGACAAGCTGTTTGAGCTTCTTTCGAATAACATGTATTTTGTGATATAAGCTCAAAAAGCTTGTCTGAATCACGTTTTAAGAAAATTTGAACCCCAAAAACATAATCAGCAACCTAAAAAACCTCCGGATTCATAATTTCATAAAAATCTGAGCACTGTAGAACGTAGATGCTATGGTAAGGTATACAAACGGACTTTTATGTGATCATTACTGACACCAAGACGAAGTGACTAAGCCCAAAAAACCTTCGATAGGAATTTGTTCCGCCATTTGCTGTTTTATGACACCAATGGGGCAGTTTCAAGGGTCTGAAATGTTGTGTTTTTTATACAGAAAATGATAGTACTTGATAAGCTGAGAACAATGGTGCCTTTGGTTTTTTCCTAAGTGTCTTGGTTTTGGAGATACACACGTGTAAAGTTACAAAAATTTGTGTGTGTAGTGACGTCACTACGCGGAATTCCCATTTAAAACAATGTATTTTGGGCCGAAATCTCATCTCCAGAAAAATTGGACTTAATTAGAAACCAAAGGCATCTTTGTTCTCAGCTCATCAAGTACTTCCATTTTCTTCATAAAAAACACAATATTTCGGACCCTTGCAACTGCCTCATTGCCTGGTGTAAATGTGCACATCAAATTAAGTGAGGAATATCAACCATGTTGGTCAAACTTTCATTTTTGAACAAAGAGAATTTCAGGACTGAAAGGGTTGGCACAACTGATTGTAAACAGAACACATTATAAGAAGAAAAATAAACTTACTTCTTTCCAGGCGGCTTCGCTTTTTTTGAATGGGCCTCCCTCTCCGATTGACCCTTGGGCCTGACCCTGCAAGAAATGAAAAACTAAGTTTTACTTTAAAGCGTCATTTGTACTAGATATTAACGAGAGCTGTTTCAAAAAGTAAAAACAACACTTTATTTCACAGGTTTCTGTTATGCCTGCAAAAAAATGCAATACACTAAATTTCTCCTTACATTCTATGGGTGAAACTAGTTCAACGGAGCAAAACTGCGACAGATACAGATTTACTATCTTTTGTAATGAAGGTAGACAGCGAAAAGATGCTTCGCCTCGTAAGGACAATTTCTTTTATATTCTCCTGAAAAAAAAAAAAAGAAAAAAAAAATCCTCACTTGACCCAAAAACGTCTCACGCTTAGAATCTTTACTGCAACCAAGTCAAAGTTTTTCACACAACATACTGCCTACTTTTTGAATTTACCATTGAGCTTGTGATAATTAGAAATTTTTGAGCGCCATCCAAAAGATAATCTCTGTTATCAGTCAGAGCTTATCTGCAACCTTATGTGTATGATCTTCACACAGGTATGAAAAATAATGGGTAGAAAACAAAGGTTTCTAACACCGATCCTTGTTTGAGGATTATACATTTTTTCTCATCATTTTTTGGTATTCAAGATACTTATCAAAACCCTCCAGCTTTTTTTCCATCGTATCAAATCAATCAACAATTGGAGAATCAGTAGTTCTCTCGGGATTTTTTATCATCATTAAAATGCTTACCAAGGGGAGGAAACTTTTCTTTTTCTTTCTTTTTTTTCCCACCATCACCTGAAAAAGAGAGAAAAATAATTCAAAAGAGGCTACACATAATGCAGGGGATTGCTTTGTTCAAATGCTACAATGGCTAACATTTCTAAATATGATCTAAAATGGGGGTATGTATTTTGAATCATCTTCCTATGTTGTCATTTTGGATCCCTTCAGCAGGGTGTAACCATGGAATAATAAATAATAAAACACCTCCTTGGTCACTATTCAGAAGATAAAAAAAATCTCTCAGGCACAGAGTTGAATTAAAGTAACCACCAGAGCAAAGAGATTGGAAAAACACAAAATTTTTCCAAAAATATTATGAATTTTCTGTGATGTAATGATACATACTTTTACGGTGTACTTAAGCCACTCAGTCAAGTCTTAAAATTTTCTACAGTAGTAAGAAAGTTATAATTGTGATAAACATATAAATATTTCTTACCTTCATCGGATGAGATTATAATTGATTCATTTCCTCCGCCTTCGATTTCCTCTTCATGGATTCTTTTCATATCTGAAACAGTCAAAAAGCGAAGATTAAAAAATACTTGAAATACTAGGTGACAAAATTTTGTAGCAAGAACACTCATGCCCCGATACGATTGCACCATTAAGGTGAACACCCCAGTCCCAGGCACCAATAAGGAATTTTTTAACATGAAAAATCGTATAAAATCGCTGATGGCGCCCCACAGCATTTTAGTCAGGATGGTTGAAAATTTTATAAGCTCTCTAGTGACAGCCATAAAGGAAGAAGAAAATTAATTTTTAAGTTGGCTTCGGATGGTCAAACTGAATAAATTTAAAATCCCTAGAACCCGGCACAAAAACTGCTGATTTGCTGATTCTGCCCTGACAAATTTATAAAAATGTAAAAGCTAGTTCTGCCACGAACACACGCCCTAGTTCCGCCTGTGCTCCTCAAAAAATTCCCAGTCTCCAGCATCCCCCCCCCCCTCATGAATCAAATCAATCAACGAGAGGAGTATCAGAAGAGCTATTGGTAATTTTTTACATCATTAGAATGCTTACTCCATGAAGAGGATAATCTTCCAATTGCTGTTGATTTTGCTGCCGCTGCTGCTGTTGGTGCTGTTGTTGTTGCGGTTGTTGTTGTTGCTGCTGTTGTTGTTGCGGTTAATGTTGCTGCTGTTGTTGTTGCGGTTGTTGTTGTTGCGGTTGTTGTTGTTGCGGTTGTTGTTGTTGCGGTTGTTTTCATGACTCTAAGAAAGAAGGGGAAAGAAATCAAATGAGGCCAACCACAAGGATGCAAGGATGAAAAGGATTGCTTCATTCAAATGTTACGACGTTCAAAGTTGCAAACCTGATCTAAAATGGGGGCATTATGATCCATCTTCCTTCGTTGGATTTTGGAACCTTTCAGCGCAGTGTAACCATGGGACAGTAAAAAATATAATATCTACTTGTGCCATATTTCAGTAGGTATAAAAAAAGTCTTACGGTCAGAGTTATATTTACAAAAACCCTTAAATAGGAGGGTGATTGAGAACGATCGTATCGCAATCCTATCGAGTCGATGATCCAGTGACCAGTGCATGTTATTCTCATGGGTGGTGACATTACAATGGGTTCAATTCTGACAGAAACCCTTACATCTCTGCGGAAATTCACCGATGACTCCTGAGCTATCGTGTACACGTGGTAGAGATTGAAGGGTTTCTATACGAATGGAGCTTATCATAATGACACCACTCATACGATTAACACTACTTGATCATTGTTTTGATAGGATAACCATACAATTGTTCATAATCACTCTCCTTGGAGATTAAAAAACCCCAAAATTAAGGGCTTGATGTTGTGCTATCAGCTCTCGAGATAGGGGTTGAAAATTTCTAATTAAGGATACCAATAAAGCAGGCAATCCAAAGCTGCTTTCAGTTAGTGAAAAGATAGTGACTGAGAGATGTGAAACACCCTCAATACCAGTGCTCATCCATAGGTTTCTTCGTTTTCTTGTTGAGATATTACTGTGAAAGATAAAGGTTGTTTCAGCAACGTCCCAGAAATTTTTTTCCATGAAACAGCTGATGAATACTTCTTAAAAACGGTGATGAGGAAAACTGTGATGAGATCATGATTTTCATGAAACATTTGCGGTTTCTGCAATGAAACTTTGTGCAACCTTATTCACTACATCTGTTCAACAAGGAGAGTTTGGAAGTGAAACACGGCCTCTATGTAAAATATGGCGACAGATCTCATCCAGCCAACAATGGAATCTTATCTGATATACCCTAGAGATGGGGTGTGCTCAGTCTGAGGTCTATTGAATCATTAAACTTAGAGAAAATCAGCATTTCAGTGCATATTATATGAATTTCCTCCTGCCGGAAAATGCACCTCAGCGTTTCTTAACGGTACCTGGGGCTCCTGGTCCGGCAGGATGACCGGTCCCCTTCCATCCGGCTGCGGCTCCTTTGTTTTTCATGAACGGGACTCCTGGACTTCGGAGATCGCCGGTCCCGATGCACTGGGCTTCGGCTCCTCTGCGTCCGGTAAGTTGACCTCCGAGATGGCCGGTCCCAGTGCATCGGGCTACGGCTCCTCCAATCTCTATAAGCCCTCCGTTTCCGAGGATGTCTTTGGGATTTTGGTTTTCCTTGATACGGTCTAGAATCTGTAACAGATAAAAAGCAGCGTGTAAAAGATGTTATGAATTCTACGTCATACAGGGTGTAACTGAACTCCAGGTACAAGCTTTTACCGTGCATTTTTTAGGTCGAAGTAAGACTTTGTTTCCTAATAACATGGGTTCGAAAATGCTCCTTTTTGAGCAACAGCCCTTTAAAGTTTTAAAAAAATGAATGGTTTATTTGGGAATAGGGACCATAATTGAAGCGTTGAAATATTTTGTGAGGTATGCTCCAAAATCAACTTTTTGAGCAGAAAAACAATTTGTGTATCATTTTGTAAAAAATGACTTAAATTTTTTTTAAAAAAAATCAGTTTTGCAGTTTATTTACCGAAAAACATGACCAGTAAAAAAAATTCGACCGGAGATGTCTTGCAGACATCAAAAAAAAAAAAAATGTTGAAAAATGTTTCAGTTTCAACTTCTAAACTTAATTTTAATTCCATTTATCCTGTTATCTTTTTTTTTTCATTTAATCTCTACTCAAACATTTTAATACGTGTTATGCCTAGTGTACTGCCTATTTACCTATGTTTTGTTATTTTGTCCAAGGGCTTGTCCCGTTTAAATAAATAAATAAATAAATAAATAAATAAAATAAATAAATAAAAATGACTATTTTGGAACGCGGTATGCGCTAAGTGGGTTTCCGATGTAATGAAGTATGCACTTGTTGCATGCCGTACCACGCAAAGCAATGTCACTTCAAACTTAGTGGGATTTTCTTAAAATGATTGGTTTTTTTTATCAAACTATCTTTTCTTTCCTATTACTATTTATTTATTCACTTATTTTTTGACATTACTTTTAATTGTAAATATTTTATTTTTATCGAACTATTATTTATTCATTTATTTATTTCTGTAGAGAGGTACGAAAGCTGTTTGTGGAGAAGAAAGTAGGCAGATTAATATGCAAAAATATGAATGTTATAGACAGTTTTCAAAACAGGTGTTTTTGGCCATGGAACGGAATCGTGACATATTTTCGGGGATGATATAGGGTCATCTCAGGAGTCTGAATAAATGGTCAATTATTTTTTTTTTTAAATTTAGTCCAATAAGTGATATAGGAAAGGGGGTTCAAAGTTAAAATATTTCACTGCCCGTAACTTTTTCTCAAGGTCATAATTAGATTTGACACGTAACGCTACTTCGGATAACCAGTTTGCATGACACGGTTCATAATTGTGGTCGCTATTACAACAAAACTATACATTTTTTTGAAACTTCGGGGGCTGCAGCTCAAAAGGGGACATTTTTGGACCCATGTTGGCAGCGAGACAAAAAGTCTTATTTTGGCCAAAAATATACGTGGTAGAAGTTTGAACATGGAGTTCAGTGTCACCCTGAATAATTACAAAACGGAAAAAGAGATGTGCCGACAGTATTGCACCTTCAAACTTTAAAAAAAAAAAAAAACAAAGTTATATGTAGTATAGCAAGGTGCTCAATGAATGGAAAACAAACAGTTCGGTAAGTCATAAGTGATCACTTATATCAATAATATATCAATATATTTTCACATTTTCAAAAATTCATATCTATCACTAAAAAAGTCGGATGTGCCGTAATGTATGAGAGAATGTTTCAGAGCTCCTGGCCACCTTCCTGTATCTTGAGAACGGTGAGGAATTTTTGAATTCTGTTAAAACCAAACATGGGGTTTTCGCGGGTGAACTTTCACGTGAGGGGGTCTATTTGCCTCTAAACCCCTAAAAAAAAAATTTAGAGGGGTTTTTGGCCCCTAACTCAAAATTTTTAAATCATGACCCCTACCTTGTGATACATCGTTGGAAAGAGCATTAAAAATTGAGCATTTTGTAGCAAACAGAAGGTCGATATCGTTTTTTGTCTTTGAGATATCGAAGGTCAATGTTCGATTTGGATCCATTTTCAAAAATCATTGCTCCTATTTGAAAAGTCAAAATTTAAAAAACTACTGGTCTAACATACTCTAAAATGGAAATACTTTGCAGAAAAAAATAAAAATATGACACAAGTTTGGTCAAAATCGTTTTAGGGTCATTATTTTGTAACGGGTGGGACATTTAGACGATTTTTAAGTAATATTTTTCAAATTTTTAATCATTTAAATGAAAAAACTATCCCCCCAACAGAAAGGTCTTAACTTCTAGCTGGTGATAGGATTTTCAAAATTTGACAAAAGGCTATCCAAAGCTGAGAAAAGAGCAAAATAAGGGTGTAATGGGTGGGACAGAAAATGGACAAGGTTCTTGAATCACTCAGAAAATGTTGAAACTCTGTGAGTTTTGAAGAGATAAAAATTTGGCAAAAAAAAATCTGTTAAAGGTAAGGGTATAAGCTTTGATCCTGCATAAAGTTTTTTTAATTTACTAAATTATATTTCTCTAAAAAAATTAAAAAGGAGCGTAACGGGAAGGATAGCTAGGTTTTGTAACGGGTGGGACGCGTGTGATTTCGTCATTGAAAATACACATCAAACCTGCTGTAACATCAACACATTTGACCTTATTAGATTTAGATAATATTTTTGTCTCTGGTTGCATTTTAAGGCAAAACAAGACTGCCAGGCACTAATTTTTAAATTTAAAATTTTGCACATCATGTCCACTTTACTGTAAAATGACCCTTTAGAGCCCCAACCAGTTTTAACGTTTTTACCCCCACAGGGGGTTATCTCAAAATTTCCGAAGGACGGCCCTTGATCCAGTGATACATCAATCAAAAAGGCATAAAAAACTGAGCATTTTGGTGCAAACCGGAGGTTGATATCGGTTTTCAAATTTAAGATATCAAACTTTGTAAATCTAACTTTGACATTCGATACCTCGAATTTGAAAACCGATATCGACTTCCGGTTTGCGCCAATTTGCTCAGTCTTTTAGGCCTTTTTGATTGATGTAATCACTTGATCAAGGGCTGTCCTTCGGAAATTTTGAGATAACCCCCCTGTGAGGGTAAAAACGTTAAAACTGGTTGGGGGCTCTGTAACGAAATTTTGACCAAACTTGCGTCATATTTGTATTTTTTTCTGAAAATTACTCGCTTTGTAAAGTATGTTAGACGAGCAGTGTTTTAAATTTTGACTTTTCAATTCGGAGTAATGATTTTTGAAAATGGGTCCAAATTGATCTTTGACCTTCAATACCTCGAAAACGAAAAAAGATATCGACCTTCTAAAATGCTCAATTTTTAATGCTCTTTCCAACGATGTATCACTGGGTAGGGGTCATGATTTGAAAATTTTGAGTTAGGGGTAAAAAACCCCCCTAAATTTTTTTAGAGGGGTTTAGAGGAAAATGGACCCCCTCGCGTGAAAGTTCACCTGCGAAAACCTTAAATTCGGTTTTCACAGAATTCAAAAATTCCGCTCCGTTCTCGAGATACAGGGGGGTGGCCAGGACTTCGGAAACATACTGTGGAGGGTTCGATAGGGGGGTCTTTTAGGGGGGAGAGATAGTGACTCGAGTCACAGGGCCCGGACTCTCAGTGGTCCCCCCCCGCAGTTTCAGGATTTCTTTACACTATCGTAATTACAAGGATTTCCCATGCCCCCCCACCTCAAAAATGGGCCGGTAATGCCTTCAAGTAGCATGTGAGAAGGATCAAAATTGCAATTTTTTCCGGGGAAAAGCCCTTTCAGCCCCCCCCCCCCCCCCCCCCCCCAGGGGCACCTACATTTTACTTTGTCAGAGGGCCCGATATTCCTGTGGACGGCCCTGAGTCGGTAGTGGCACATTGGTGAGGAGGCGGGGTAAAAAAGATGACCTCGATCACTTTTATATGAAGCACAGAAAACAACAAGAGATCTTCCGAGAGGAATGGGCAATAAAGGGGGGAGAGGAGGAATTAAAAGATATTATGAAGAGACCGAAAGGAAAGGACAGGCGAGCCACAGTTGATGACTCAAAGAGTCCACTACTGGCCGCTCGCAGGGAGCGGAAAACCTTCTCGAAGGTTTTCATATTCCTTGAGAGGGGTTTGATTTTGGAGTTTTATTGCCCGTAACTATTGTCAATAAGCACGTTCGCAGATTATTCGCGGTGCGTGGGAACATCAAGGCCTCTGCCCCCCTCCCCCTCCTCTGTCGGCCTCTGCGCTGGAGAGCAATGCCGTTACTCCTCCTGGGCAGTGGGCACACATGTGTTGGCCTTCCTTTCCGCCTTTCCTGACCCCAACCTTTTTCCACAAAGGAAATGTATCCTTTTTCATTTTTTTTTAAACCTCGTACCGCGCACAGCTGTGAATGAAAGAAGGAGCCGCCAAAAGAAGTTGGCGGAGGAATTATTCTTTGCTCATAGGGAAAGAGTGAGCTGTAAGAGGCAAAACAACACTTCAGAGGGTGAAAACTGTATGATTCTTTGTTTGTTATTTTTTTGAGATCTTTTAATTTCGAAGTGAGAGCGAAAAATATTTTTATTTTTTCTCGGTCGCAGGAGTCTGTCTTCCCCTATTCGGATTCTCTTTCGAAGAGGCTGAAGGAAATGGAAAAATTCACGAGTCTCGTCAGTCGCTCTGTAGTCTGTTTTACTCCCTGCTCCTCGTAAACAATGGGGTTTATACAGGGTGTGCTGAAAAGAAAGTCCCACTCTAAATTTCTAGAAAACAGTCGCTCATTTTAGCAAACGCTGAAAAAGGGTTCCTTCATTCATGAGGGATACACATTTTCCGGCCGGTTTCAATCGCCCTCGTAAAGAAGGCCTAGGGCCTCTCTTACTTCGCGAAGTTCTCAATTTCGTAGCGGCATAAGTGACAAAGGGTTACTTTGAGTTGTGGAAAATGAGCCCTGTTCAACCGATTTTCAGTCAGACGTTTCTAAACATTGCCGCAGGGCTCTTAAATATTGCGATCTTCTCCGTAAATTGGGGGGGGGGAATTCAAAATCTTCAACTATTCATGAGTCTACCCACACAGACATCCTCGAGTCAGGGCTTCGAATGGCATGTACTCTCTATTTATCCATATGTTCAGATTCTCAGACCAATGATATTCACAATTTGAAAAATTTGAATTTTTACTTCATTTCACATTGAACATTGCTCAAGAGCCACATGGCAACAGTAAGAATCTTCTGATTGGAAAGTGGTTGCATAGAAATCATTTTCAAACTCAATGGCATCCTTAGGCACCTATACTTTGACCATATTACAAACTTTGTGAAAGAAGTGTCACCGTAACTATGCAGTTAATACCTGGTGATCTCGATAATTTCAAACGGCGACCCCCACTGAGCCATGCACAATAAACAAAAACATTGAGAGCAAAGCATTTTCTCACAAACTGGAGATTGTATCGTTTCGTACGTTCAAGATATTGTAGGTCAAAGCTCAGTTGAGGTATTTTATGCAAGAAGGGCGTCTGTCGACAGACACCCTTAACGTGTAAAATTTATCATTTGCTACCTTGTACCTTAAAGTATATGTGTACCAAGTTTGACTTTGGTACGATGATGTAACCCTAAATGGCACGCAGATATATTTCTATGAACAGGATCGGAACTTTTAACGTGTTTTTCTCAACATGGGAATTTGGCAAAGACGCCCTTCTTGCATCAAATGCCTGAATCATACCCTGTTTCCAAAAAGTGTGTTTTCTCTTCATTTACAAGTCACAAATAAAGTAAGTTTGCATAAACTTACAGACTGAGAAAGCACAATTTAAAAAAATATAATCACTAATTTCTGAAAATGGGATGAAAAGAAGATTTTTGGACCGCTTGAGTTTCATCTAGAATTTTTTTTAATCATTAATTCTCAGGGAAAAGGGGAAAATCCTCAATGAATGGACTGTAAAATTGTTCGGTGGATCTCAAAAGCCCCTCAGAAGCCCTAGGAAGCCAATAAATTTTCAGACGACCCCATAAATAGCTAATTTAGAGCTTCCAAGTTTGACAAGGCCCAGTTTTTGGGCTTACATGATAATTACTACGCTGCGGAGCACTTCTGAGCAAGCCACTAGGAGCCAGAGAACAACTTAAGGTCCAGTTTATGAGTGTTGGGGCTTTTCTGATGAAACTACAAAGATAGTTCACAGAAACTTTGAGGGACCTACGAGATTCACTTTTAAACGATTATTTGAGACAAGAATTCAGTAATCCCAAAGTTCTAGCTCAGTTCATAATTTATGAAATGCTTTTATTTCTTGAACAAATAAAAGCGATAACAAACTCGTGAACGCACCACAATTCTTATATTTTTATACTTTCTTGTGCCTCTCTTGAAAGTGGAACTCCATCCACCCTGCATTAAAGGAAGATTGATTCCGAATGTTCCATTCAAAGTACCGATAACCAACAAAAAGATCTACTTATTTATCAATACTCCACTCATCATTATTTAAGCTAGGTTTCTTATTTTCAATTTCTTGTAAGCACAAGCAATGTACTAAGCATGTTCTATGAAGCTACATCCCTTCGAAGCACCCTTTATCAACGAGTATTAATACAACCTGCATAGTGCCTGGATTATTTCTTGGAAGCGCACTGTGTTGACCAAACAAAAAATCAAAGAAAGAACATCACTTTGGAAATATGGGTTGGCAAATTATTCTTACTGATCACCATTAAAGTAACGTTGATTTCAGATTTTAGAAACAGGTTGGCTTAACGTTATGCCTAGTAAAAATATATTTCAGAAGGTTTCTTTAACTTAAGATGATTCCAGGGTCGATTAGTTCCAACCGTGGACACCACATCGCGCTGCTCAAAAAGTCAACAGTTTTTTGTTAAATTTGACGAATTCACGCTAAAAATACAAATTTGAGAAACGTCAGCACCTGCGAGCATACTTCAGGAAGATACCCTGAAAGTTTCAGACTGAAACACTCAAAAATAAAGCCGGAAATTATGAAAAACGAAACTTCCCGTATGCCGCAATGAGTGCGAGTGAGGCAGATAGACGTATCATCACTCGTGCTCACTCCCACTCACTAAGCTTATGGCGAAACGAATTTCATAATTTACGGCTTTAATTTTAAACCAATTTGGCTCATTTTGGGCTCAAAAAATCCATAAAAAAATTTTGCAGGTGCTGACGTTATTGGATTTTGCGTTTTATCTATGGTTTCAGTTTAAAATGCCAAAAACACGTCTTTTCCAAAAAGCGACTAGTGGCGCTATCCATCGGATTGAAATCTGGAAAAGTTTCGCCTGGAATCACCTTAATAGATGCTGAATGAATTTGCTGAAATAATTTTCAGTGTGATCAAACTTTCAAATCCTCATGTTTCCATGATGTTAAATCCAAGTTGCTGTGTTGGTGATCATAACAAGCATAAAATTCATGGGGGATTGAGTAAATGAAATATAAATGTTCTCAAAAATTAAATTTTGGCTCTGTTAATTCGTTTATTGTGGATTTAGCCTCTCCTTCAAATATTTCTTATATGTGAAGTTTTGGGTTCCTGTTATCTTTTTTTTGGTTTTTAAGTAAATACAAGAGGAAAAAACACGGCAACACAAGAAATATGAAACATTTTTTTAAAATAAAAATTAGGATAAGTTAAATGAAATTAGGAAGTTTCGGAGAATTATGTCACAGCCTGATCAATTGGTCTAGTACAAATAAACTTTTGCTGAATCGACTTAGAACATTGATTCTGTTGTTAAATGATGCTAAAGTGACGACGCGCTCTTGAAGCAACACAAATTTTCTCCTTAATTCAAGAACAGTAAAAGAAATGTCAGCTTAACAACACAGCTGGATCCTATTCAGCCCTGCATTAATCTTTTCTGGAGACTATTTAGGTGACAGATTCAAGATGAGTATTTCAATTGATATATCACCACCCACAAATTTCATTCCACATTCTGTGCATAATTCAAACCGTGACAAAATAATATCAAGTGTATCCTTAAAAGTTGCATCAATAATTAAAAACAGTACTCACTATTAATTAGGCGTTGAGCCGCCATTAACTCTGCTGCGGCAGCTGCAGCCGAGTTATCTGAAAAAAGGAATAGGCATCAAATAAGCAAAAGAGAGAAGTAATGAGAGAACTAAATAAAAAAGAAAATGGAAATATGCACCTAAAAAGAAATGGGGCAAACTTAATTATCCGGAGTATGAGTACCACTGTATTTCTACAAGGTTCTCTGTCTGATGGAACTACAAAGATTATTTGGGTAGTACAAGTTACCATTTGGTATTAGAAGGACGAGCGAGCCAAAGTTTTACTTTTCCGCTAAACCAATCGTTAAGACTGAGTGAGGTTTGTGAGTAACAGTCTTCGACTGTTAATGACGCTTATGGATTGTCTTAATGATACGTTTAATAAATAGTAAATGATCGGTCCACCGGTAAGTACAAATGATGATACTCAAGCCCACCTTACGTATTGACAAGAAATACAGCAAGAAAATAGTGGTCTAGAAATTTAGTACCTAAAGCAGTTGGCATCAACCACAACTGTTACGAAGAACTACCGAGACATAGGAATGAATATCATGTTTTCACAAGTTTCTCAAGATTTCTTCACTACAACCGATCTGAGAGGTTCACTGAAAACATTGAGTGACACGAAAAGTGCGAAAAGAAATAAAATGCCCTAAAACTAAGGGAAGGGGTGATTTTTAACCAGTACCAACACCCATGAGGTGCAACTGAAATTAGCTCACTTTCAGGCCATTGTACTACCAACAAAGCAACTTCATGTTCATCACAACTGCCGCACTGCCACTGCAAACACAATTCCTACAAGCAATGTGTCGTGTATCGGTGAATGCTGATGGTTCAGAGGTTTATTTTAAGGGAGAGAAGTAGTGTAGTGTATCGGTGAATGTTGATCGTTCAGAGTGTTGGTTGGTGTAAGTCGTGTTTACGACAGAATATACTTATACTTTGCGTCCTGTCAATATCGTGTCTCTTCTCAAGTCTCAACTAATTCACCCGAGTTTTGATCCTATCCCCTTAAAACATCAAACATAATACAAGCAAATCAGCACGGCGGCAGTGTGCATATACAAAATTTGCAGGATGCGTGGTTTGAGCATGGTTTGCAGGATGATGCAAAAAGAGAAACATTTAGACTGATGTATTATTACATTCCCATTGTCACACTAACATTTTTACCGACGACCACAATTTTATTCGGAAGCAATTTTTGATGACATGAAGCGTAGCGTTCAATTCCTTATTTCACATACATGTGAAATAAGGAATTGAACTCTACGCTAATACATGTATTAAAAAAACCCATCTCTCAAATGGCCACACTGAAAACTGTTTCCTGATACCACAATTTTTTTAGAGAAAATTTTCGAAGAGAATGAGCAGTCAATTCCATAATCAGCATATGGCCAATAATTCCAATTCATATAATAGGGCTCTTGCTAACTTTTGATGCATGCAATTGAGAAATTGAGTAATATCGAATGAAAATTATGATGAGAACATTAAAAAATTACAAAATTCACTCACTGACTCACCTAAGACTTTATAGTGTAAGGAGTGATGGCGATGCTACACAGGTACCAAAAGAGATTCCTATCTAATTTGAGGCTTTCATCCATGAGTTTCTGTGGGGAGAGCAACAAATTAGTCAGGAAATTCTACTGATACCTGCATAGCTCCTCCAAAGATCAACTAATCAATTGCTAATAACAGTAATAACTACAGTTAGCTAGAGCGTCAATATTAGTTACATAATAACTTCAAAACTGAAGCATGTGCAACTTTCAAAAAGGGCTTCGAACCTAAACTGTGAACCAAAAACCACTGCAAACAGCCAAATTTCTGAGCCGTGAGCCAAACCGCGAACCGATTTCCAGAAAATGCCTAGAACCACCAACTGAGCCGAACCGAGTTTGAACCGGTTCAACAATTTTTCAAAAGCGGATGAAGTTATACAGGCCATGGACTCTAAATAAGACAATTTTCATACATTGAGAATTCGATAATCAAAAAAAGAAAAAAGGGGGGGGGGGAAATAAGCTGCAAGAAAAAATGATACAAAGCTGATGATGTTTTTCTCCTGAAAGCGGACATAATTTTCAGTAAGGAAAAGAGCTGAATTAAAAAATTGAAAACGAGAAAGCATTTTTGTTAAAAGCATTTCTTCGCTGCAATTTGCTTCTCAAGTTGAACCGAACCCATTGTCCGCATGAACCGAAACCAAACCGCAAACTAGATTTAATTGAAAATTCGGAACCGCGAACTAAAACTGTAACCAGTTCAAAGCCCTGCTTTCAAACAAAAATCCGTCACTTGTCGAGTCTGGAGAAAACTTTCATTGCTAGTAAGACCTGCAATTCATGACCCACACTTTCAAAAAGGCAAAGCAATAATTTAACTTACTACCAAGCCGCGCAGAGGCTATTAACAGCATGGGCGGCTTAGGCTCCGCCAACCCATTTCTTATGAGGATCAGCTCATCCCTTTTCAATTTCCATTCAGGCTTGGTCTGCAATAAAAAACAGACAAGATAAGTGTAAGAGAATGATACCTAACTTCAAAAAACGATTGATGAAATTTATTAAACAGGAAAAGAGAACAATGTATGAAGTATCAGCTTAAAGTTCTTCTTCAGTATTGTGTGTCATAATAGTGGAGGAATGGGAAAACTTCAATGAAGAGGCGAGTAGTTGGAGAAGGGAAGAAATAAAGAATTGAAAGCAAACCAAGATAAAAAGAGAGCAAAATTGGGTTCTCTGAAGTGACTGATTACCCTGCGTACACAGGCAATAGATAAACTTAAAATTGGAGGTTTGCTACTTAAAAAATATTATAACATCGGCCCTGAAACATTGCAGGAGATGAGAAAAGAAAAGTAAATAGGCGTGGACGATAGAAAATAATATCTAGACTGGATAGTAAGTGAATCAAGGAGACATGAGGAATACGTACGTTGATAAACTCTTCCCACTGATTCATCATCTTGGAGGAACGTTCGTAGAAGATCAGGTGAAAAGGCACTGAGGCAACAAATCGACTGGCTCAGTTTCAAAACGTGTTCATCAACCTAGATCAGTCATTTACGCGCCATCCATCGCGATCAGCCAATGACGTGCTTGCTTCTGCACACTTCCTCGGAGGATGCGCAGTGGTGAGGGTAAGACAGTGGCGCCACTTTTGAATCGCCGCGCAAGGTCAATACGTCCGCAGTTCGCTATACAGTGTACTTACACTGTACATTGATAGACATTGAGGAGGGTGAAATTTCATAGAAAATAAGGAGCAAGGACATTTTGAGGCAGCGATTAAATGCGTCCGTAATTCCGAGGAGCAGAGAGATCAGTGTAACTCATACAAGGGATAAGCAATTGCCCTCTTACATTTTAATTTTGTAGCCTGGTTATTTTAAGGTTAAACAGCTGTTCTTCTTCTTCCTCAAGAAACTGGTTGGACCGAAATAAAAGACCCACCAGTTATCTTGCCCATATTCAAGTCAGGACCTTTTTTTTGTAAGGGGTCTCAGCAAAACAACATCCAACTGTCCCATACATTAGCTGATAAGCCAAGAGTTGATGTCAGTAGCAAATGAGAGCAAAGGATCAGTGTTTTTGTTGTGGGTTATTACTTATCAGTCAATGTATGGTCCAACTGGATGTACCTCCCTTTGTTATTCTGCACAGTCCCCCCCCCCTTCCCTTCTCAAAACCAGGTGGCCACTGAGCAATCGGCTACTGTGGTCAGTGGTAAATATTGTCTCAGAAGGAAACAATCAATAGGGATCGTAACACATAGTAAGAGGTGATATTTTCTCTGTCATTCACTGATTGAATGAAAACTTCTGATAGTTGAACATTTACATGATGTGGATCATCACTAACATGATGATCCACAGGAAATGAGTTTTTGTTTTTGATTTCTAGTAATTTGGACCAACTTTCTTCAAGTCATTCCTTGACAAAACAGAAAGTTGCAAAAATGACCGTGAACTTAGCTAATACGGCACATCTTTGAGGTTAATTTACAAACTGCATGCAACAGGCCCATTATTGCACACCAACCTTTGTACCACTCCTGTTTTCCTCAAGCAAATTCTTTTGCTTTTATTCTTTTACTTTTCACTTCCTTCCACTTTTTTCCGCCTTTTATTTCTGTACTTTTCACCTTCTTTGTCTTGATTCCCTGTCTCAGTTAATTACCTTTCTTTCCATCCATTTTATTTTTTTTTATTATCTACTAGCTCGCCTTTGATGACACAGCAAAAACACAGACACACACACACACACATACACACACACAGCTTGTCTCTTGCAAAAAGTTGTAGCTTCATTTCCGATACTTCCATTTCTCACTCACTTATACCACTTCAGGCAATCGATTAAGGGTAAGTAATTGGAAAGATCCCATACGATTTTCTTTTAAATGACAAGCATTTGATCTCAGAGTCAATTTTTGATTTGTCAAGACCTCGCATCCAGTAATTGTGATGCAGGTGATCTCCTAATAAACTTTTGAGTCGACAAAATAGAATCGCATCCAAGTATTGCATTCAAATTGAGCAATTGTATTTTTAATAAAAATGTTTTCCACTTCCCCCCATTACCTTTCTTGCAATTAATTGCACACACTTGAAGCAATTTCACTATCAAGTGTTATATTTGCTTCATTTCTGACAACCCCCCCCCCCCCCCCCCTTTACATATTATCAAACCTGATCCTACAGTTGTCATAACAAGGTACATTGGTGACGCACCCAAATTTCATAAATGATTGAATCCTAACACTCATTATTAGACACTTTCAAAAAGTAAGAGGGGTTAGTGCAAGACATTTAAAAAGAACTCGATAGTTGGAAGTTTTTTATTTTTCTGATTCTCTTTAATGGTTGTGTAATTTATTATCCTTATTCCATGAAAGTATGTGCAGCAAAACTTAACTATGGTGTGAAAAATCAGGTGAGCTTAGTTGAGGTTACAAGACATTTAAAGAAAACTCTATAGTTACAATTTCTTTTTTTTCTGATTCTCTTTCATTGTACTGTAATTATCATCCTTATTCCATGAAAGTATGAGCAGCAAAACTTAATTATGGTGTAAAAAAACAGGTTGTGCCAGCTTAATTGATAAAAGAATAACTATCTGAGGGAAAATTTAGTTCTGAAACAATGTCAATGGGTCTAATATTGCTCCCTTTCCTTTACCTACATTTAATTACCATTCTTCATTTCTTTTAAAAACGCAACCAGATGGTAAGAAAATCTGATGAAGGCTTCTGCTGCAAGAGCATTGGATAAAAAGTGAGTCAATACAAAATGAAGTGGAAAATGAACTCAGGATAGATATATGGCACTAGACTAAAATTTAAGGAAATGATACAAGCAGCTATTGGTCTGATAGTAGTGAAGCTACATTTTAAGCAAAGAGGGCATCAAAGGAACAATTAAAAGGACATTTTGGAGCCGTATTTTAAAAAAACCTGAAACAATGATCTTGAAGCTGCAAAGATGCAACTAGAGAATCTACATTTACGATTAAAATTTAAAATAAAATTTTAAAAAAAAAAGTTCGTCTTTCACTTCTTTTTGAGCTTGATAGGAATAACTTGCAGTGGTGTTAGCTAGTTTTTGTTTATTTTTACTAAAAGATTTTGATTACAATGTATAAAAGCCTTCAATTTAAAGCCTAAAAGAGTTCACACTAAATAATTAGAGATCTCATCAAGATTCATCATTCAGCGCTTCAGTGCATCCTAAGGCCTCAGTTCTTGAAACAAATTTTCTTGCAAACCAATTTCTACCGCCTCCACTTTTTTAGTATAATATTAATTGTAAAATTGTTCTTGATCAGTGGCGAAAAGCGGCCAATCACAAAACACACGGTTTAGTTTACTTTGAGCAATGAAAGTTACACATTCAAGGTGCAAAAGGGAAAATTAAAAATTAAAATTCCTTCCTGTAGCTTTATAAATAGATGCTGTCATATTAGTCGAACAAATGAGAGTCTTTTCTGATCAAACCTAGAGCCACAAAAAAGTAGCGTATACATACAAACATGACATAAAAAAATAGCTAGACCTCATGTTAAAAACTGATAGAAACCAGAATGGAGACTGCTGAAGCCGAACAAAATTGGAGAGCCCTTTACCATTAATCATAGTTTAAAAACACATTTTACAATCACAAACAAACAAAAGAAATTAAATATCAAACACAAATGATCAGAAAAGACCCAATAAAATGGCAATTATGATGTGAAAAATCACATGACATACGTAACACTGTTACTTATGAAGGAAGAAGGTTGCGGAATAAATATCTGCATCGGGAGCTAACCAATGAGTTGGAGTTTGAAACAGAATTACTCCTGCCTCATGAGATGATGAATGGATTGATGTCTTGGACAGGTGTAATAAACGGTCCTATCTTGTGTTTCTCATTTAAATCCTTTAAATTTTCTTCCTGCGCAGCAACAAAAATAACCAGAAAAATGAAAGCATGGTGTAAAAAGAAATTCAAATAAAGCAGCAGTTTCAGTTGAAATACAAGAAGATACTTACTGGATGAATAATAATGGTTCTTTCAAAAAGATAACCATAAAACTTCCAGTAACTCTATGCCACCTCATCCAAGCTATGTGATCCACCAATTCCAAATTACATCCAACTTTGTCCCTCAGGGGTTTGTGACTGCTCTATTGCAGAATAGATGTATGGGAACCCCAACATTTACCTCCTGTCAAGAGAACATCATGGAAGTGAGCGTCCAAGTGACACCCTGTTTTTCAACGCTTGATGCTCTGTTATTAATAAGTATACAAGAGCCATCACGGACAAGTGTTGATGCATCTAATCAAATCAGCAATTTCAGGTGATGTTTTAGAAGGTATGCACTTCATATTCATTCTAGGGGCGGGCGAAGAATCGGAAACAATTCGCAATGCACGAAGAATTAGCCACTTCGGATTCGGCTTCGTTTTCGAAGCATTGCACTTCGGAAACACGAAGTAAGCGCCAAATTCAAAATTCCCGCTTTTTCACGCAGCGGGAAAACAAAGTTTGAGCAGCACTGTCGGCTGACAACGGTGGCTCATGCCCCGATGCGCACCGATCAACGGTGATCATCATTGTTTTGTTTTCGGCACTTCTTTATCTCTCTTCTACTCGTGTAAAGCGACCAACCTAGAGAGAGACATACCTTGGGGTTTATCGGACCAACGGCTAACGTCACTGCGAATAATCCGGGAATTCAAATCGGTGAGACAAATATTCACTGATAGTTTGATCTCATGATACCTCAATAAGTAATAACTCATGATACCTCAATAAGTAATAACTCATGATACCTCAATAAGTAATAACTCATGATACCTCAATAAGTAATAACTCATGATACCTCAATAAGTAATAACTCATGATACCTCAATAAGTAATAACTCATGATACCTCAATAAGTAATAACTCATGAAACCTTAGCAGTTGCTGTCCATTAGTAACAATCTGAGGTGCTTCAAAATGGAATAGCAGCTGTCCCTTAGAGTGCCTGTAAGGTATTTCTTTTCGGTGAACACTTTCTAAGTTTCTACCTGTTGATCTTCTATTTTCGGTAATAAATTTTTTCTATTCTAACTGGATTAAACTGTCCATCATTCGACCTTCCATTATTCCCTTTCCCTCCTATTTTGATATTCCTCTTTAAAAGTTAAGTAACAGTTAAAATTTGAATTTTGAATGAATTTTGATTTTTGATTTTGATGAATCAAAGAACATAGATTCGTCTCAAATTTTGAGGTCGCGTGCTTCGGATTTGAGAAGCAAGGCCTGCTTCGCTTTGACCTTCGCTTCGGTTTTAAAAAACCCTGCTTCACCTACCCCTAATTCATTGCAACAATTTTTTTTTTTCTCATGCATTCAAGACCATTCTTTAACTCATTAAAAAGTGACGTAAAATAAATCTTTAATTTCAGGCACTTGATAGATAAAAAAGGTAACTTTAAATACAATCCGGGCGAAACCTGGCGAAACCAAAAACTTTCTAGAAAGTTAGCGTATCATTTACATCTACTGCAAGTAGAAGAACGTCTTGTAAGACAACAAAATTTATTTTACTAACCTACAAGGATCACAAGTTCAATGATTGCAGTGCCTTGTGGAGAAAGATAAATCCAAAGAAGGAGCTGGAAGGGTCCTATGAGTGTCCTAGGCATTTATCATAAAATTTTTTCCCTGCAAAATAAACGAGGGTATTCATTTACAAGAACACTGGAATGAGCAGAAATGACAATAATTACTAATTAGTCTGGAGGTGTTAGAGTACCCAAAAAATGCTAGATTTTTGAGTTTTCAGATACTCGAAAGCTCGGCTTGAACGGAAAAAAAATGCGAGTAATTTTCAAGATTTTATGTTTTTTTTAAATTTAAAAAAAAAAAAAAAAAAAAAAAAATTGAGTTTTCGAAAATCATAACTGCCCGTTAAAAATCGGAGTTTGTGAAATTCGTTTAATCCACTCTGAATTTGTGCATCTCTTACTGATCATTTCGCGAAGATTCGACAGTCTATGAAACTTTACAACCCAAAATCCACAACTCTGTTCCAAAATTAAGGGTACAGGACATAGCTTAAAGAATTTGAAAGAATTTGAGATAGTCAAAGCAAAGAAAAAGACAGATGGAAGCAAAGCTTTAACAATCTCAACATCGACTACTTAATTTACTCCAACCAAAGCAGCATCAAATTCTGATTCAAAGTAAGATAAAAGCTCTTGATCGAAAGATTGAACTTTTTCCTTCCCTTTTCCTTCCTTCCTTCTTGAATAATGAATGATAGTATAGTGAATGATAGTATTAGCAGTATTGGTATTTTCAGCTCTCATTGGCCTTTCAGTTCAGTGAACTTAGTTTGCTGTTTTGCAAAATTGCGATTACTCGAAACTCAACAAATTAGGCGAAACTCGACTCGACTTGACTAAAAATTTCAATACTCGAACACATTCACTAATTACCAACAAAAACATGAGCAGATTTCATCACATGGAAAGCCCTCTCTTGTTAGATGACTAGAAATGCAGTAAATATGACTCCAACTTGAGTGTAAATGTTAAAAAGCAGCTCGATGATTTGGTCAGTGAAAGAATGAGTGCCTTAATCTACTGGATGAAAAAATTTGCAACTTGAAGCAAAAATTGAAATTAATTGGAGATAGAAATTACTTTAAAAGCAAAAAAACTATCCAAAATATTTAAACAAATTGCAACGTGTACTTGGGAATCCGATTGTACGATGCCCTGCAGTTGTCCATTGAAAAACAATTAACCATTACCTATCGTGTGTCGAGTCCTACTGGATAAAATCTTTTTACCAGTTGCGCTCGTGTCTTAAGCTGAGCTCGATAAACTCTGTTCGGGCTTCCCTACCTTTCTATCAGGTTCCATGTAACATTTGACAAATGTATACAGTGCTTTTGCACCTCAGTGGCAGTATGTTGAACTGTAAGTGCACGCCTAGTTCACACGTTTTCAGTACAGAGCAAAATGCATGATACAACACTAGTTTTAAACCCGGTTTCCCCAGTTTAAATGTGAGTGGACCAAATAACAGTGGTCTAGGTAATCTAAAAATGAATATAAGCTCAGAAATGTAATATTTTGAAGACATACTGTTGCAAAGTCTGAGGTAGGATAGGCAAATGTAATACTCTGAAAGACAAGATGGACGAGTCAAACATTTCAGAGGAGAAGTCAATATCAAATAGCGGTGCAGTATTTGATGAAATTGACAACCATCACATTGAGGAAAGGCTTTGAAATCATTCACTCACCTTGTGTTAAAACACATGTATTGATCTGATGAAGATTGCTTGTCATATCGGTGACTGCTGGAAGTCACTGATATGCCTGATAAAGGATTGGCATCTGTTGATTAGAGGAAAGTAGAGAAAATAGACATGGGGACATGAAAGTGATCCGCGTTCTGCAATAATCAGATGCATAAAAGGAAATCTTGCAGCCGTAAAGTAATGAAGCATCGGATGCACGCACTGTAAAAAAAAGGAAAATGAAACATTAGTAAGGGAGGCCAATGATTCGACCATTTTCTATAAGAAATTTAATGGGTGCAAGGCACAATGATACAAGGAAAATGATGGGCAAAGTCAACACACTTCTCCTTTAGAGTATTTTTCTTCTTGTTACTGTTCATCCTATTTTTGGAAAAAGATACGGTGGCTAGCCCCGTTCTTTAATGATTTTACTTCATACTGCAAAATTTTCTTATCCTTTTCATAGTTCTCTGAGAAAAAATTCAAGAGGAATTTGAAAATTTGACAGTACATATTTCAGTATCAACCAGTGGCTTACCATTCAATGTGGCAATGTTGAAACTTGTTTAATTAAATCCATAAAAAAGGTTAAATTCGAAGGTGTTCACTGTTCACTGAACACACTTTGAGTCAATATTGTTGATGGTTTGTATGTGGTGCCTGACCCCGCAGGTTACAGACCGAGCTAAATTTCTTCATGAATATCCATGTCTTAACATTTTTATTTTCCAATAAAATATTTCAACAAACGGATTAACTTTTCTTCCCTCTCCTTTACTATTTGAGAGAGGGGCTCCTTTCGTGTGCAACCATTGGAATAAGCAGATGACTTTGTAAAGTGTCCTTTCAGGTGTGGCTTGGTGAAACTGTTGAGAAATCGTCAAGAATGAAGGATTACCTTGATTTTTCATGGAGTGAACGAGTGGAATTCAGAGATTGTCAGTGCCTTCATTGGTTTATTTGCTGCTTCTTACCCAAGATCGATTGGGACATTCATGAGTAAATCCAATCTTTGATTGAAGCGACCTCCACCTCCCCTTACAGTCGCTCCTACCCTCACCTAGTTGTTAAAAAATGAATGCAAGTTAGTACTAGAGATAAGGTATTTATTAATTTCACTGCAAATATAAAACCAGAATAAGAAGAGGGCCTTGTGTACTGTGTAGTCGCTTCAGGAGCACGTGCCTTGCACAACTTACACTTTGCAAGGACCGGAAAGCAGATTTGAATCTCCCTAAATTATGATAGACCTGTTCAGTGTGATGTCATGAAAAAAGTTGGTTCCAAACAAATGCTCCATCTCACTCGGTCTCGTGGGTTTTTCCATAAGAAACACAATCCAAATTTTCAAATACAAATTTGTGCTGGTAAACAACAAGTTCTCTCGGATTTTCTTACGCCATTGGATTCCACGGACCTTAAAATATGAGCACGCTACAACAAAATTTTTGAAACATTGCACATTAATGTACAATCACAGTTATAACGAAGATAGTCCTATGTTTTGTCTTTGTCACACTCACAGTTTCTTATGGGCACAAAATTCTAGGATACAGACTTATCGGCACCATCACACCATGTGTTATACCTCGAACAAGCTTCGATCCGAAGAGAGGTTAGGATGATTGAGTGTCACGGCGGTGATCCTCCCATAAGAGACCGTGAGTAAGACAAGAACAACAAAACATAGACCATCATTTGGTATAAACTGTGATTGTAAATTCGCTTGCAATCTTTTAGGAATTATGTTAGAGGGAAAAGATACTTTAAGGTACATAGAATCTACGGGTGCAATAAAGTTTGAGAAAACTGGTGGTTAACTAGCAAGAATTTGCGTTCGGAAAATTAGGATCTTATTTCTTATGGGTAAATCCACGAGAGTGAGCGAGAGAGAGCATTTGTTTGGAACCAATTTTGACCGTGACGTCATCTCTAGACAGGTCTATTGTCTCCTTTCAAAACATATACTAAGAGAGCTCAGTATTTTCCTAGCTCGATTTATGCAAAACTGCTTAATCAGGGTTCTGGGCCATTCATTTTAGGCCAACGAACAAGTTAAATTTCTTTATCAATACACATGTCCTAACCTTTTCCCATTTACTTTAAAATATTTCAACAAACTGATAAGCTTTTCTTTCCTCTCCTCTCCTTAACTATTGGGGGGGGGGAGGGGCTTAACGGCCCTCCTTTGGTGTGCAACCATTGGAATAAGTAGATAACTTTGTAAAGTTTCTCTTCAGGTGTGGCTTGGTGAAACCGTTACGAATGAAGAATTACCTTGATTTTTCATGGAATGAACGAGTGGATTTCTGAGATTGTCAGTGCCTTCGTTGGTTTAGTAGCTGCTTTTCACCGGAGATTGATTGGAACATTCATGATTAAATCCTCACTTTGATTGAAACGACCTCCTCCTCCCCCTTACAGTCGTTCCTATCCTCACCTAGTTTTTAAAAAAATTAATTGCAGGTTAATACTAGCCAGGATATAAAGCCAGAATAAGCAGAAAAATACAAGAGTAAACATGACTGCAAGAAAAAGAAGAAAAAAAGTAAGTTGATGTCAACCTTGAAAAACGCAAAATGCGCATAAAAAAATTACATTAAAATCAACATAAAACAACTTTGAAGAAGCAAACAATAGAAATAGGGGAAAAAAACCAAGAATTTTGCACACTAAATCAATGGTGCATACACACACAGTTCTGCTGAACTACCTCTCATTTGTCTAACTTCTCTTAGTTAGCGCAGAAAATTGCAGCTTTAATCAAAAGCAGGGATGCGAACCGGAGCCAGAACCCGAGAACCGTGAGAACCCTTCTTTTTGACGGAACCGGATCCAGAACCGGAACCCGGATCTTTGGTTACGTCGGAACCAGAACCCGAACCCGAATTTAAAGTCTGAGAACCGCAAATGGAACCGGTTCCACATAGGTTCCTGAAACTCGATTCTTTTTGAGCTCTTATGTTCACCGTGATCCAAAATCGCCGTTTTGCATGATTTTCATTTTTCATAAACCTTACTTTTTTTAAAAGAATTTTGGAAACATGCTTGGGATAAATTTTTAAGTAAGTATTTTTGCCTGAACAATATCTTCAAATTGCAGGAATCAAAACTTTTCTCATGTTACTTTCAAGCGAAATGATATAAAACAATAAATCATATTCACTTCAAAAGCCCTAAAGTTTTTTCCTGCTTGAAAGCAGTACACTGGGGAAAAATAAAGGGAAATTAGAAGAAGAAGAAGAACCGGGAATCAGAACCCGGTTCTGGAACCAGTTCTAGAACCCGAACCGGTTCCTGATCCATGCTAGAACCGGAACCGGTTCTAAATTTATCAGATGACTTAGAACCGGAACCGGTTCTAAATTCCGAAACGGTTCGCATCCCTGATCAAAAGGTCTTCTCATGAAATCTGCTCCTAAAAAGAAATAGTACATTTCAAGAACCTTGGGAAAAATGCATTACCTGGATGACATTAATTTTCGCTTTCAATTTCATATCGATCACCATTCTTCACAAGACTGGGATGCTGCAGTAAAGCAGCACTGAAGGGAGACTAAAACAAGTTGAGGATTCATAAGTTTCAGTTTCTTTGCACCAATTACTAACTTTCCTTCAATTAAAGTTTTCACACTCGCAATCAGATGATCGGTTGAATGATCCAAAAGAAATCACCAAAAGAATTTTCTGTCCGTCCGCATAGCTATTGCCTGTGAGAGAAAAGAAACAAAAAAGCAAACGTGACTCGAAAAAGTACTTCCAAATTTACTGAACAAGGTACTTATCGTAGATAAGCTGAAACTCTTTCAACATTTCAATTTTCTGCTGTGCAGTAAAGGAGGAACGGTTGGCGCTACACAAATAGCAACTGTAATGAACTTTAGCACCATTAATTCTCAAAAACTGAGCATAATCTTCTTCACAATTCAAACACTTTTTGTCAATGTGAAGCCATCTTTTGCAAACATCGCACGCTACCCAAGATGTACCATGAACTTCATCATCAGGTCTATCACATCCGCAGGTCAAACACCCTGAAAGTACATTTAAGGAACAGGAAAGTAACAAAAATCGCAGTAACTTTCGGTACTCTAATGGGTTAAAAGAGGAAGAGATAGTAAAAGTAGAGGCGCATGTTTTCATAATACTTTGGATGAAATATACGACAAACACACCACAATTGTAACTATCTTTCTGTTGAGGATGTGACACAGGTGGGAAAGACCAATCTGCTTCAGCAGAAATTTCAGATCTGCTAAAATGTATGAACTTTAAAAAATTGTTCAAGTGCTGCTTTGAGCTTCGAGTTACCGCACGCATTGGATCAAAATGGTAAAACTTCAAATTGGTCAGGTCAACGAACACCAAGCACCAATGACTCCCTCTGCTTGTAGCAGATACACCAACAGAATATGGCATGATCACAAATTGAATCCCTGAAGGAATAACATAGCTGTCCACTAGCCTGTTATTGAACACATTTGACCCCACATCAGCTGGAATAAAGAGTGTACGCTTTTCATCGACTCCATATAGCTGAATAAAAAGTTTTGAGACAGCATGGATTATGAATCCACTCAACCACGCATCTGCTTCGCTAACAAGGGGTCCTACATTGCACGTAGTAAGGAAGTCCTCAAATGTTATTTCCCATCCTGCAGGTGAGCAGGAGGACATAGGGAGTCTGCTGACTCTATAATTCACAATTTTATCCTCCTGGAAGGCAGAATGAAGGTTAGAAACTGGCATGTAGTAATTTATATCCAAAATTAGAGAATTCTGTTGTAAACAAGATGATATGTACTTCTCAAATGATGCATTTTGACCCTTCAAAGATGACAAAATGTGGCGAGAGCTTGGACACCTGGATTTGATCGTAGGATTAATTGAAGCCTCGACTTGTTTCGTTTTACTGCAATAGTCTTTGCCCGAAGAAACATTTGAAGGTTCTAGTCCGACGCTATGTAAGGAGGCAGAGGAAGTTGCCACAATGATACAATCGTTCTCCTCTGAATTCATCACAGATATTTCTTGCTCATTCTTTTTCTCAGTCACAAGTGGAAGACCTTCAAAGGTGGCACTATTCGCCATTTCAAGAGTAATTAAGGGTTTGCAGGGATTAGACATTGAATTCAAATCAGGAACCTTCTGAATATGGTTCAGGTCAAGGGTCTCATCATCTTTTTTCGAGATTAAAGGTAAGTTTTGTTCTTTCACCGACTTCTTATCTCTATCGCCAGATGAGAGTTTTTCTAAGGGATATAATTTTTTAATATGTGCAAAGTCTGAGTGATAAACACGTTTACGAGGTCCTTTGAATCTTCCTTTTTTTTTCCATACTTCTTCTGCTTGAAGATCGTAAGCTGTGTTTGGAGATTCAATGTTCAGGGTTTCCAGTTCCGTTAAGTCAATCATTTCTGCAGGGTCATCTTCAGCTTCGCTATTTTCACACTGACTTGACTCCTTGAGTTTTTTTCTCTGTGGTTTATCATTGTTGTCATCTGAGTCATCCTTTGCACCGTTATTTTTTTTCGTTGATTTCCTTTTTCGCCCAGTTAAACCTTCTTTGGGTACATTGTTCATTAAAAGCTTGTGCATCCCTATGACACGATCATTCACTTTCTCAATAAAGCGATCAACTCGACAGTCAGTTTCCTTGCCCATAAACACATTTTTTACTTGATTAAACCAGTTTTCAACAGGTGCATTACTAATCTTCCTTGCGTGAGGCAGCAAGAGCCCTGTCCACAAAGGGATGATGTGAGCAAATTGTGTTAGCACATGCAAGGCGAATAGAGGATTGAAATATAAATTCTTCTTTAAACGAGAATCTTGATGTCTCTGTTGACAGCTTTTGTGTACATCAATAACAGCTGCAAACACTTTTTCTAGATCTAAGTAAAACGGATTGGTTTTGTAATGTACTTTAGGATTCGAGAAATCAAGATAAATTCGTCTTTCTTTTTCTATGTCTTCTTTTTCTTTGTTCTCTGTTCCTTCGTCTTCTTTTTCTTTTTCTTCACGTTCATCTTCCGACTGAGGAGGTACGTACGATGCATTAAATTTCAACACAAGAGAGGTGAGATTTTCAATTGTAGCTGTTACTTCTGCTGTCTCATCTCTGAAGATGAGAAGAACGAAGAAATGATAAAATAGTCTACACAATTCACTGTACTTTTGAGTTTGAGCTAGGAGAGAAAATATGTCCAAGAGAACACCCTTTACACTTTTGTATTCCTCAACTGTAAGTTTGAACTTTTTATTGGATCCAGTCAACTGCTTTTTGTAAGCAGCAACTTTGATGCCTACCTTACTCATTTTTTCACCAGATTTAGATTTTCTAACTCTTTCTTCTTCTTTCAGCAAAGTATTACTGTCAGGACAGTCTTTATTACCATGTTGTACACTTGGAGAGGGAAAATAGAACTTTTTCACTGTATCACCCATCAGCTTCATCATGTGAGCATAACATAAATGAGGTAGAACATAGCTACTGCGGGTTTCATTAACCCATTTCTCAGGTGCTTGCCCTGAAGCAAATTCATACAGGATCTGTAAAAACAAATACATTCTGCAACCATTAAATGCACGCACAACAGCATTTAATTCAGCATAAGAACAGTCTAATACTATGAACTGACCAACACGTGCAACACCATTATTTTTAGCAAAATAGGCGAACCTGTCTAACCAAAAACTGATCATTCTTGCATCATGATTGGAGCTAATAAACTCTGTCAACGGAATGATTTGATCTTTAAACTGGAATACTATCGAGTAATAATAGATGCGGTGATCTGCCTTACACACTTTGCCAACAACAGAGCCAGTTGCATCCAAATGCAGGATAACGCCGACACCTGCTACACTCTTTAAAGCTTCCTTGAAAAGTTCAAGACGACGCTGACAAAAGATGATCACAAATAATGGATCACCAACAAACCAGATATACTGATTATCGGGCTCAATTGCTTGCTTCTTAGTGATTTCAGACCCCTTTGCTTGCTTCTTTGTGATTTCAGACTTATTTGCTTGCTTCTTCCTGATATCAGATTCCATTGCTTGCTTCCTCCTCAGAAGCATCACAGCATAGACTGGATCTGAATGAGCAATATTTCGAGTTCTTGCATCGTGACATACGCGGCGTACCACAGAATTAGAGGTTATGTTTTGTGCATTGCCTCTTTGCAGTGGACCAACTTCTGCTCCAAGAACCATTTTATTTTTGAATGAGCTCGGTTTCATCGATTCAGCAATTTCATACATTTCCTGACGATGAAGGCCACTAACAGGCCTTGTCAAAGGATGCGCTTTATGACATTTTTCAATAAAGTCAGTAAAAACGTCCAGAGTTGGGAGGAGACTTCCTTCCTCCAAGGATAAAATGAGCCTATAGTGACGACATTTCTCATGGCGGCAATGGGCATAAATGGTAATCTTGACATCTTTTTCAGATGTTGACTTCCACGTATAGTAACGATCAAAATAAGGAACACAGTCTGATTCAATATTAAAAAAGCATTGAGTTAAGAAAGGACAGTAAATCTTTGGAATCAACTTTCCACTCATCGACATTTTGGACCAATTTTTTTCATCAATAGTACAGGAACCTAAATGAATGCTGCATTTTATAGATGGCTTTTGCCTGCAGCCATTCCCTTCTTCATTCTTTGCCAATGACTGTTTAGAGCTAGTTTTTGATGTAATTCTTTCGTTGATAGAATCTTTGTCACCATCTTCTTGGTCAGCATTCGGCCTCACCATGATGATAGATTCCCCAGCCATAATATGTTGGCTTTCACTCCCATTTACCTTGTCGATTGGCTTCTCTGCACACATGTTTTGGCCAATGTCATCCTCCGCAACGGTTCCCTTTCTTCGGCTGGTGTTTGGCTTCACCGCGTTGGTGGAGTCTCCAGCCGTATTCTTTTGGCTGGTGTTTGGCTTCACCTTGTTCAGATTGTCCTCCGCCTTATTTTTTTGGCTGGTGTATGGCTTCACCTTGTTGAGAATGTCCTCCTCCTTATTTTTTTGGTTGGTGTATGGCTTCACCTTGTTGAGAATGTCCTCCTCCTTATTTTTTTGGCTGGTGTTTGGCTTCACCTTGTTGAGTATGTCCTCCTTATTTTTTTGGCTGGTGTTTGGCTTCACCTTTTTAGGAATGTCTTCGGCCTCATTTTTTTGGCTGGTGTTTGGCTTCACCTTTTTAGGAATGTCCTCGGCCTCATTTTTTTGGCTGGTGTTTGGCTTCACCTTTTTAGGAATGTCCTCGGCCTCATTTTTTTGGCTGGTGTTCGGCTTCACCTTTGAGACTGACTCCTCTGCTCTACGTACGCATCCATTGTTCCTTTCTACTGAACTCTCCTTATCAGGTTGGTTCATTTTTTGAAGGAGCCTTTGCAAGGTTTTAACAAAAGCTTTAGTCGGTCGACGACGAAACCACTTACAAACAGAGGCGTACTTTTTGGAGCAAAAAGATTCTCCAAGTGAATCACCAAAAGCAAGTTTAAGATCTGACAAGCACTGCTTCATATTTTGTTCATTCACTAACGGAAAAAGATAGAACCCTACTTTCTGCAAAGAGTCAGACATACTTCGAATTGATGGATGAGGATGAGAAAATTAATCACAGTCTGTAGAAACAAAATTATAAATCAGATTACTGAAAATTTGAAGCAAACAACATTTAATTACCTTTCGAAACAACCATAAGTAAACACTACTGTCAAAGCTGTTGTCTCTAGAGGTCATCATGTAAGAGGGTCATAAAATCATGCCAAAAAATAAATGACAGCAAGTCCAGTAAAGCGATTATGAGTATTCAATTATTCATGACGAAATCGGCTTAGTTATAATTATATAGGTTACTAGAGGGCTTCGCCCCCTAGCCGCTCCGCGGCCCACCCCCCAATAGAGTGGCGCTCCGCGCCACCCTCAAAGGTGACTACGTGCCGTCTTCGTAGTTGAAGGTTGACCCGCGAGTTTAAATGCAGATAGATTCTCTTTTGAATCGTAATTTGAAGCAATATTAAAACCTGTAACGACGAAGACGGCGTGGGGCACCACTTTCTTGAGGGGTGGACTGCGGAGCAGCCAGTGGACGAAGCCCTCTAGTTTAAAAAAAAAAAAAAAACAGCTGAGCGAAAAATGGACGGCTGCCATTCGACCTGGCACTGCCAGGAATGTGAAATCTTTAAAAATGTAGACAGGTTTAAAAGTATTCCTCACCTTACCCTACCTGACAACGCAGAGAAATAGGGGATGGGAGCAGTATTGTCCGCAGCGTATTGACACATTTATTGACGGGAGTGAAAAGAAGGTCTTCTGACGGGTGAGCCCTCTTTATCTCATCTCAACCTTCCACACGCTCCGAATCCACCCCACCAGGACCCCCCATGGACGGATGAACCTTTTTCGTCTCGGTCACAATCTTCCAGACGCTCTGCGATTCACCCCACCCCCGCTGTGATTGCCGCGGTACGCAAATTCGCAATAACTCGATTACAAATCAAGGTATCAAAATTCTGAAAATTATGGGCTCCTAATCACATTAAAATCTACTATCATGCCAAGTTACAGTATTGTAACATAAATAGCAACGTCCGTAGAATGTGGAAACACATTTTTGAACATTTTTTGAAAAAGTCTCAAAACTCAAAAAAATAGGGCCTATCAGATTATACTATAGTAAGAAGACATCATAATGCTAGGCAAGGATCGTGGTACAAGTAACAGAGCAATTCAGTTGGTAACAGCTTAAATGTCTCTTATTTTCGCCACTTACGAAGAAGTTGCTCAGTGCTGCGTTGCATAGGGGATTAAGATAAAAGTTTCCTAGACATGCAATTGATTGAGAAAGTAATCCATGTGTTATAATACTGGGTGTTTCAGATCACCTGGCTTGCTATTTTGAGGAGAAACTACAAGTACAATGGAAAAAAAAATAAATAAAAAAGTGTTAAATTGAAAAATGGGATACATTAATTTAACAGATTTTTTTTTTTTTTTTTTTTTTTTTTTCGTGTGAGACAAATAAGATTATTTTGTGAAACATGTGACACAAGAATTAATCCCAAAGAATTCAGGGAAATTAAACCCACCCTTTTAAAAATGGCAGCAATTTATGAAGCGGTGAGTTTGACAACTTATGAATGGAATTAATTTCTTCCTCTTGTAAATACCTTATGGATGAGGTGTCACATGTCACTCAAAGTCATTTCGAATTTGAACATTTTTACATAGAGCCCCCCGAAGCACCAAAGTTTGTGGTGAAGGAGTCTTGTAAATTATTGCAGAAGAAAGAAAGCCCTTGGTCTGCACTTTCAATTTTTTTTTTTTTTTAAATCCAACGATTTGGAGGGTCCTTGCAGTCAATAAAATAAAGAAATGCCTTTTAAACAACTTTTAAATTTATAGAGAATGACATATCAATTGGAGGGGTATCAGAGACTGAACATTACAGCATAAATCAGAGGTTGATAAAATCTTTCGGATTTGAGACATCAAAATTTGTAAATTGAACAATGGACGTTCTATATCTCTAATGCAAAACATAATATAAACTGATTTAAAAATACTTAGTTTTGTATGTCCTTTCGCTCAATTTATCAATTGATTGCGGTTATATTTGAGAATTTTTGAGACACCAATTATTTTACTATTTAGTCCGTTTGTTTTTCATTTCAGTTTCTTCAATTCATGTGCTTCAATGTTACTGTCAACAAACATGGGCCCGCTCAAAAATGAATGGGATTTGCATTTAAATGTAGTACACACGGTCGCAAGGAGGGGTCTTACAGCTTCTATGGCCCTAAAACCCCCTTTACATTCAGGAATTTGCTGTCTTAAAGTATGCTTGTTTTTGCGCCTCAACCGAAGACTTCTGATTGGCTTACTGGTTAGAGTACTCACCTACCATCATAGAGACCAAAATTCAAGTCCTACATGACACTCTCTCGATTTTTGCACTTCAGTAAAGATTGTTGAGTCAAATTTTCATGATGATGCATAGTTTGGATCTGTGCCCCTGGAGCTCAATGTCTGATTTTCATTTCACGTGTGAAGTATTGTGTTCATTCCCATAATGCAATTGACAATACATTGAGCATGAGATGGCTCCTGTTTTTCCCAAACTTTTAGAAACTATTTTTCTTGACACACTTGTCCCCCCCTCCCACCCTAGCTCATTGACTGATACGGGTGGGGGGTCACCCCCTTTTGAGAGGGCTGAATACGCCAACGCCAACAATGCCAACATTCCTTTCCTGTTTCGAAGATTATAGAGGAGTGTGATGGAGTATAATGGAGAGTGAGGGACAGAGTAAGTGCAAAAATTTTGTACAAAGGTGTAAAAGTGAAACCACAAAATTAGACACGATACAAAAATTTGGAGGATGCTGAAGGACTTGAACATGCTTTTCTCAGGTGTTTGCCGAGTACACAGACAGGTCAAGTCAACGGCTAGTTTAAGGCATGGTGCGACAACAACATACATACTGACAGCCAAACTGGGCGTACAATTTTGCGGCGTTTTCACAGCCTAATCACAAAATATAGTGTTAGAATCTTTATCAGGACCCTATGGACTATGTTGTCAAGGAAATTTTGTTCATTATTGAGCGTACACATGTTTGCAATTAAAACAAATGACCGTGGGCGGCGTTGGCAATTGACAGTAAGAATTTACTTTCAATCTCTTTTCTATCCACGAAGTGGATGGAGCTCCACTACCTGTTTTAGATAAGGGAAGAGGCAGGTAGCGCAGCAAGGCTCTTGTGCTCATTTTGGACCTCTTCAAAGGAAGATGTGCTAACTTATGAACTCAATACTCCCAAAAAATTTGACCGGTAATATCAATTCTGTTGAGTGTAATTATTGTGAAGAAAAGTATTTGCTAACAGACCTGTCTTTAAACTGTGAATGGAGCTTCAAAGTCGTTCCTGAATCCTCTAAAGTAAAAAATCCACGACGATGACAAGAATAAAATTGTTGATTGTTGGAAACTGAGATCCAGAGTTCTGTGAAGCAAAATTTAGACAGTTAATGGATAAACAAGAAAAGTTTTCATTCACCAATTGAAGACCTTGCCCGTAGAGGGGCATAAAAGCAAATTTGAGGTCTTGAGAAAACGTTAGAAAGATTCGAAGCAGTTTAATGCTACTTTAACGTCGGAAATAAATAAAACCAAGGTATCATATCCTTTCCAGCACATCACAAATAAGATTGACAATCAGTGGTCACTAAATATTACTTTGACTCCTTAAACTTGATCAAAACATTGATGGAGTTTGTATGCCCTTTTATTAGCACAAGCGACTAAGCATATGAAAAGTAGGTAAGCTCCGCTTTCTCTAATCAGTTGCCTCAGCTGGTTAGTTTAAATGTTAAAGTTTCTTTTCAGATTCTTTATGGTTGGATGGTTTTCATCACTGCCTCTTCCGCTCATAGAATGAGCTCATGGGAAAAATTAAATAAATGAAAAAAAAAAAAAAAAAAAAAAAAATGGAGAAAAATAATTGATATGAATGGCAAAAGTAGTATGGCAGTAGGTGAGTACTCCATCATTTCTGTGTATGTTGAGGAAGGAACGTATCACACAGCAATGATTGTCTAGAGACCAATTTATTGGTAGATTGAGTAATAAGTTTGAACAGTATAATTCTTAGTAATTCATCATTGATCATCTGATCAATCAATATGCAGACGTTCTTTTGAAGAATTGATTGAACTTACGAAAAAATAGGCGGCTAGTGTATCAGAATATCTCTCTATTCCATTTAATTTCTCGCCATGAAATGCTTCTTATTCATGACACATGAGTGAAGAGTGAAGCGACACATCAGGAGGCCCATCATTTACTTTCATCGATAAACCGATCGTTAAAACTGTCTGTGAGTGATACTATCGGTCGTAAATTGTAAAACTTGGCTGTTGCTTTGAGAACCATGCGGAACCATGAGGTGTTTGTTAATTGAAGGTTATTCTTTGAATGGCTTTAACCCTTAGATTACCAATCAACTCTGGTAAACCCGAGGCATGCTATTTTGTTTTGCCATTTCCGCTGTGATAGGTCGAAAAGCTTGTACTTACTTCAGAAGTAGCTCAACAAAAACCTTAAGAAAAGTAAATCTGGCAAAAAACATTTTCTTCCATGATTTTAGGGCGTTCAGTGATCATTTTTTCATGATTACCCGTAGAACGACCAACGGGGGTCTTTCAGACCTGTCTAGATGGGAATCCTCATTTTCTTCGACCGTGGCAGATACGGTATCAGGGGGTTTTTACTTTGTATTCTTTTGAGGTTACGTAAAAATCAACAAATAGTACGGAATCGATATCTCAAACACAAAATGACTTCTGATCTATCAATCGGTTTATCAATTTTTCCAGGAGGCTGATTATGAACGATCGTATCGTACTGCTATCAAGTCGATGATCAAGTGCGTGTTATCTTATGAGTGGTGCCATTCCGAAAGGTTTCATTCCGATAGAAACCCTCCCATCTCTACAGAAATTGCCCGATGACTCCTGAGCTATCGGAGAATTTCCGTTGAGATGGGAGGGTTTCTATCAGAATGAAACCTTTCAGAATGGGATAGAGATAGTTTTGAACGAGGTTCATCACAACCCATTGAGACCAATGAGTGCCTTGTTATGATTGTTGGCTAACAGTGACTTTGCACAAAAAACCGTCTACAGTCAACCTAACTCAGCCTTCGATGTTCAGTCGAACTCCTACTCAAAGCATGACAAGCATATTGCGGTAAGAATACGAGGGTATTCACAAATTACAATTAGTTACAGCAACGCAACATAAACCTATTTATCATTTTCACCTTCTCGGGTGATAGGCCCATGGATAGGCCAGGCAGCATGAACATGAATTACTTTTGAGTGTTGGAGCAAGAGAACACTTAAATATAGAAAAATGTACTTACCACAGGCTTTGAGAAAATTAAAAGCAGGCTATGAGAGGAAAAAAAAAGTTGGACAGTAAAACTGAAATTGTCGCTGAACACTTCACAAATAATTCAAATAAAAGTTCACAGTTCACGAATGTTGTTTGTTATTACTTAACCTAAAATAATTCAAGATGAGCGATTGCGCGGGAAAAGGCACGGCGTCGGACTCAATAATCTTTGAAAGAGCGAATGGAAGATATGAAGGTTAAGAGAAAGAGCGGTAGTTCTGAATGGAAGGATTAGGAAGCAAAGGTATCGAACGATCAGTCATTTTAAAATCTTCATTTATTAAAATTATATTATTCTGCGGACCAAAATTTACCCTTCAATGACACCAAAGTCCTTATCTAAAATAATCGTCCCTTCCGAGGGCTTAAGATTTCTGTCTCAACTCATCTCCCCTAATCAATGATATAAATATCATGGTTTCCCACTTTATAAAGACGGCAAAATTCAAAATAAAACTACCAATTGGCATTCACCTCCAGGCAGTATCATTGAATTTTCTCTTCTCGCTATCGTTTAGATTTTATTTAAAATATATAACAACTTATAAAGTGATTCAAGTCTGTTTGGCGATTTCAATTTTCAATCACGACAAACATATTCCTTCGATGCGAATTAAATACGTACTTACCTAAACGTGCGATTTATTTATTTCGATTTTCAAGAGAGAGATGGATCGAAATTTTTTTGGTGGCCTCCACAGAGAAGACAATTTGTCAAGAATAGTGTTCAATCACCGGGCCGATTGAGATGCGGAAGCATCCGGGTGGTATTTCAGCGTTGTAGTTGTGATTTCTGATTGTAATTCGATACCAATTAAAGAGAAATCGATATTTTTATCGATTTTCTAGTAAAAATAGGGTCGAAATTTTCATTGGTGGCCTGCAGAGGTGTCCTTAAGGCTAGCCTGTAGTTCTAAAAAAGGCCGATTCAGGGGCGGACTGGGCCAGGGTGCCGGGGTGCTGCAGCACCCCGGGCCCCTCCATGTTCGCTCCCCTCCCCTCTGGACCAGTACATAGTGCGGGCCCCTTTCCCCAAATCCCGGGCCCCAGCACCCCGGGCCTTTTTTGCCCCAGTCCGCCCCTGCGATTAATTGATGAAGCTGTGAGGTAGACTTTTTTGCGTTGGAGTTGGGATTTTTGTTCATAGTCCAATACCAACGAAAATAATCGATATGTTTTTCGATTTTCACAAGCAAGATGGGTCGAAAATTTTTTCGTGGCCCCCAGGGGTGCCCTTTAATCGAGGTTGCATGTCAAATTGAGGACCGATTGATATGCGGAAGCATGGGGGGGGGGGTGGTTATTTAGCGGGGTAGTTGGGATATATGACACTGTTTCGATACCGACAGAAAAATCGATATTTTCTTCGATTTTCACGAGCAAGATGGGTCGAAAATTTTTTCGTGGCCCCCAGAGGGACCCTTCCATCCAGTTTCCATGTCGAACTGAGGGCCGATTGATATTCCGAAGCATAGGGGGTTGTGATTTAGCGTTGTAGTTGGGGTATATGACACTGTTTCGATACCGACAGAAAAATCGATATTTTTTTCGATTTTCACGAGCAAGATGGGTCGAAACTTTTTTCGTCGCCCCGAGAGGTGCCCTTTAATCGAGGTTGCATGTCAAATTGAGGGCCGATTGATATGCGGAAGCATGGGGGGTTGTTATTTTGCGTTGTAGTTGGGGTATATGACAATGTTTCGACACCAACAGAAAAATCGATATTTTTTTCGATTTTCACGAGCAAGATGGGTTGAAAATTTTTTCGTGGCCCCCACAGGTGCCCTTTAATCGAGGTTGCATGACAAATTGAGGGCCGATTGATATGCGGAAGCATGGGGGGGGGGGTGGTTATTTAGTGGTGTACTTGGGATATATGACACTGTTTCGATACCGACAGTAAAATCGATATTTTTTTCGATTTTCACGAGCAAGGTGGGTCGAAAGTTTTTACATGGCCTCCAGAGGTGCCCCTACATCGAGTTTCCATGTCGAATTGAGGGCCGATTGATATGCAGGAGCATGGGGGGTTGTGATTTAGCGTTGTAGTTGGGATATATGGCACTGTTTCGATACCGACAGTAAAATCGATTTTTTTTTCGATTTTCACGAGCAAAGTGGGTCGAAAATTTTTTCGTGACCCCACGAGGTGCCCTTTCGTCCAGTTTCCATGTCGAAATGGGGGCCGATTGATATGCAGTATCATGGGGGGTTGTTCTTTAGCGTTGTAGTTGGGGTATATGAAAATGTTTCGACACCAACAGAAAAATCGATATTTTTTTCGATTTTCACGAGCAAGGTGGGTCGAAATTTTTTTCATGGCTCCCAGACGTAACCTTGTATCGATCCTGCATGTCAAACTGCGGGCCGTTTGATATGCGGAAGCATGGCTAATTGATATTTCGCGTTGTAGTTAGGATTTATCCAACTATTCCGATACCGACAGAAAAATCGATATATTTTTCGATTTTCAAGAGCAAGGTGGGTCGAAATTTTTTTCATGGCTCCCAGAGGTAACCTTGTATCGATTCTGTATGTCAAACTGTGGGCCGTTTGATATGCGGAAGCATGGCTGGTTGATATTTAGGGTTGTAGTTGGGATTTATCAACCTATTTCGATACCGGCAGAAAACTCGATATTTTTTTCGATTTTCCCGAGCAAGGTGGGTCGAAATTTTTTTCATGGCCCCCACCGGTGCCCATTCATCGAGTTTTCATGTCGAATTGAGGGCCGATTGATATGCATAAGCATAGGGGGTTGTGATTTAGTGTTGTAGTTGGGATATATGGCACTGTTTCGGTACCGACACGAATATCGATATTTTTTTCGATTTTCTCGAGCAAGGTGGGTCAACAATTTTTTCATGGCCTCCAGAGGTGCCCCTACATCGAGTTTCCATGTCGAATTGAGGGCCGATTGATATGCAGTAGCATGGGAGGTTGTGATTTAGCGTTGTAGTTGGGATACATGGCACTGTTTCGATACCAACAGAAAAATCGATAATTTTTTCGATTTTCACGAGCAAGATGGGTCGAAAATTTTTTCGTGGCCCCCAGAGGGACCCTTCCATCCAGTTACCATGTCGAACTGAGGGCCGATTGATATTTCGAAGCATAGGGGGTTGTGATTTAGCGTTGTAGTTGGGGTATATGACACTGTTTCGATACCGACAGAAAAATCGATATTTTTTTCGATTTTCACGAGCAAGATGGGTCGAAATTTTTTCGTCGCCCCGAGAGGTGCCCTTTAATCGAGGTTGCATGTCAAATTGAGGGCCGATTGATATGCGGAAGCATAGGGGGTTGTTATTTTGCGTTGTAGTTGGGGTATATGACAATGTTTCGACACCAACAGAAAAATCGATATTTTTTTCGATTTTCACGAGCAAGATGGGTTGAAAATTTTTTCGTGGCCCCGAGAGGTGCCCTTTAATCGAGGTTGCATGTCAAATTGAGGGCCGATTGATATGCGGAAGCATGGGGGGTTGTTATTTTGCGTTGTAGTTGGGGTATATGACAATGTTTCGACACCAACAGAAAAATCGATATTTTGTTCGATTTTCACGAGCAAGATGGGTTGAAAATTTTTTCGTGGCCCCCAGAGGTGCCCTTTAATCGAAGTTGCATGTCAAATTGAGGGCCGATTGATATGCGGAAGCATAGGGGGTTGTGATTTAGCGTTGTAGTTGGGGTATATGACACTGTTTCGATACCGACAGAAAAATCGATATTTTTTTCGATTTTCACGAGCAAGATGGGTCGAAACTTTTTTCGTCGCCCCGAGAGGTGCCCTTTAATCGAGGTTGCATGTCAAATTGAGGACCGATTGATATGCGGAAGCATGGGGGGGGGGGGGGTGGTTATTTAGCGGTGTAGTTGGGATATATGACACTGTTTCGATACCGACAGTAAAATCGACATTTTTTTCGATTTTCACGAGCAAAGTGGGTCGAAAATTTTTTCGTGGCCCCCACAGGTGCCCTTTCATCGAGTTTTCATGTCGAATTGAGGGCCGATTGATATGCATAAGCATAGGGGGTTGCGATTGAGCGGTGTTGTTGGGATATATGACACTGTTTCGATACCGACAGAAAAATCGATATTTTTTTCGATTTTCACGAGCAAGATGGGTCCAAAATTTTTTCGTGGCCACCAGAGGGACCCTTTCATCGAGTTTTCATGTCGAATTGAGGGCCGATTGATATGCGGAAGCATGGGAGGTGGTTATTTAGCGTTGTAGTTGGGATATATGACACTGTTTCGATACCGACAGTAAAATCGATTTTTTTTTCGATTTTCACGAGCAAAGTGGGTCGAAAATTTTTTCGTGGCCCCACGAGATGCCCTTTCATCCAGTTTCCATGTCGAAATGGGGGCCGATTGATATGCAGTATCATGGGGGGTGGTTATTTAGCGTTGTAGTTGGGATATATGACAATGTTTCGACACCAACAGAAAAATCGATATTTTTTTCGATTTTCACGAGCAAGGTGGGTCGAAATTTTTTTCATGGCTCCCAGACGGAACCTTGTATCGATTGTGCATGTCAAACTGCGGGCCGTTTGATATGCGGAAGCAGGGGGGTTGATATTTAGTGTTGTTGTTGGGATTTATCGAACTATCCCGATACTGACACTAATATTGATAATTTTTCTTAATTATTACGAGCAAGGTGGGTCGAAATTCTTTCTTGGTCCCCTGAGGATCGGTATTCAATCGAAGCTGGTTGGTAAATTGCGTGCCAATTGATTCACAGTTGCATTCGGAGCCGCTCCTCTCAATAGATTTTGTGCGGAGTGTTTTTGGTCACCCGGTAGCGCGTTGTAGTTGGAGCCGTTGTAGCCAAATTCACATCGGTATTTTTTGGCATGTTTTGTGATTAGGTCAAAGATGTTGAACAGAGACAAGCACTCATACACTGAAAGCATACTTATGGTGGAGAAAATTGGTTTAGGTGGAGGGTGGAAGTACATGGTGCGCCTGGAGGGATGCAACTTCTTAGCATCATGGCACCATTTTTCAATGATCTGTGGACGCTTCATCATTATACTTACAATAAATTAGCATTCGGTAGACGAGCAAAAGAAAATATTTAAAAATTAAAAGTAAAGTAATGAAAAGTTACGCTGTCGTAAGTAGGAACATGTTTTTTTTTTTTTTTTTTTTTTTTTTTTTTTTTTTTTTTTTTTTTTTTTTCGTATTTGAATTACGTAGGTACCTGCGATTAAAACACTAATAGTAATGTTACCGCCTTTGACCATCATCGGAGCGATCTAGAGTTAAGATGATTCCAGGGTCGATTAGTTCCAACTTTGGACACCACGTCGCGCTGCTCGAAAAGTCAACAGTTTTTGGCTAAAATTGACGAATTCACGCTAAAAACACGAATTTCAGGAACGTCAGCACCTGCGAGCATACTCCAAGAAGATACCCTGAAAGTTTCAGGCTGAAACACTCAGAAATAAGGCCAAAAATTATGAAAAACGAAACTTCCCGTAAGCCGCAATGAGTGCGAGTGAGGCAGATAGACGTATCATCACTCGAGCTCACTCTCACTCACTAAGCTTATGGTGAAACGAATTTCATAATTTGCGGCTTTAATTTTGAACCAATTTTGCTCATTTTGGGCTCAAAAAATCCATAAAAAAATTTTGCAGGTGCTGACGTTATTGAATTTTGCGTTTTATCTATGGTTTCAGTTTAAAACGCCAAAAACACGACTTTTCCAAAAAGCGACTAGTGGCGCTATCCATCGGATTGCAATCTGGAAAAGTTTCGCCTGGAATCACCTTAAGGTGATTCCAGGCGAAACTTTTCCAGATTTCAATCCGATGGATAGCGCCACTAGTCGCTTTTTGGAAAAGTCGTGTTTTTGGCGTTTTAAACTGAAACCATAGATAAAACGCAAAATTCAATAACGTCAGCACCTGCAAAATTTTTTTATGGATTTTTTGAGCCCAAAATGAGCAGAATTGGTTCAAAATTAAAGCCGCAAATTATGAAATTCGTTTCGTCATAAGCTTAGTGAGTGAGAGTGAGCGCGAGTGATGATATGTCTATCTGCCTCACTCGCACTCATTGCGACTTACAGGAAGTTTCGTTTTTCATAATTTCCGGCTTTATTTTTGAGTGTTTCAGTCTGAAACTTTCAGGGTATCTTCCTGAAGTATGCTCGCAGGTGCTGACGTTCCTGAAATTCGTGTTTTTAGCGTGAATTCGTCAATTTTAGCCAAAAACTGTTGACTTTTCGAGCAGCGCGACATGGTGTCCAAAGTTGGAACTAATCGACCCTGGAATCACCTTAACAGACAAAGAGTAAACAAGAGTCGCAATTGAATGGAAGGCCTGCGTGGTCAACGTAGATAAGGGATCCGAACGCGGGCTGGCCTGGGCTGGCCTCTGATTGGCTGCAACGGGTGGAGCAAAAATGACTCGGGGTATAGGGAAAATAACACAGGGTTTTCGTTCCGGGGCGTTTATCTCGAAACCTAAGCAAAATAGTATCTGAACAATTAATACGAGTCGATTCAGCAGATTTTTCCGAACAATTCAATAGGTCATAAGTGCCACTTCATTGCAAATTCGAAAAGACTGTTTCAGTTTAAAAGTACGCACAATAGTGAGTTACTCAAACACTGCTCGAACACACGCCAAGCATGTAATCACACTATTGTGCGTACTTTTAAACTGAAACAGTCTTTTCGAATTTGCAATGAAGTGGCACTTATGACCTATTGAATTGTTCGGAAAAATTTGCTGAATCAACTCGTATAAATTGTTTAGATACTATTTTGCTTAGGTTTTGAGATAAACGCCCCGGAACGAAAATCCTGTGTTATTTTCCCTATACCCCGAGTCATTTTTGCTCCACCCGTTGCAGCCAATCAGAGGCCAGCCCGCGTTCGGATCCCTTATCTACGTTGACCACGCAGGCCTTCCATTCAATTGCGACTCTTGTTTACTCTTTGTTAACAGATCATGGAGTCAACTTTTCGAAATTGTAAGATCA